>ML776550.1:2208601-2221073 GCA_009831015.1 Picea engelmannii
TTTGCTGGATAATAATAAAGGAAGGACCTGGCAATTTCTCTGGTGGACGTAGCCCACACTGGGTGAACCACATAAATCTGTGTCTCTCTTGTATTGTGTATCTTCTATGTTTTGTTTCCGCATTTGTTTTATTTTATTTCTCCGCGGTCCTGTTTTTCTAATAGATGCATGGTTAAGATTTATTGGTGCAGGTTTACAGCAGTTGTAGCACCTCTTTTGTCACCTAAATGAGCAAAACAAAGGTGATTACAAGCTTAGTTTGGTTAGCTAAGCAAGACAACAGTAAAGGAAAAGGGTTAGAAAAAGAAACATAAAAGACTAAGCTAAGAATTAAACTAAGAAATGAAAGAACAACTAAACTATTGAGCATAAGGACATAAGAAAAAAAAACCAATAAGACTCATGTCACCAATGGCAAGGATTATATTAGTGAAAAGAAAACACCAAGAAGAAAGAGGACTTTGGGTCCCTTCTTCCTCCAAGGGAGGGCTCTTGGACCCCCACAACTAAGCTCTTCTTACAACTTTGAAAGAAATGGTGAAAGAATCTCAAGCTAATCCACTCAAGAAGTGAGATGGATTGCCCAAATGTAATGATGCTAGTATTCTCTTGATGAGAAAAGAGGATTCCCCAAGAGAATAGCAATAGCATAACCTTGCAAATGAATTCCTTGAAAATGTAGTGCACCCATGGCCTTGTTTTATAGCATCACTTTGAGGTATTGTGCAACCAACTTATAGTGTGAACAGAGGCTGTTTAGGGAATTTTTAGGACTTTGACCAGCCACCCAGTCGGATCCAGCTGAGATTTGGATGTCAAATCAACTTGGAAGCTGAACTAGAAGTGGGTGGGAGGCTGACCAATCTCATAAATGCATCGTTCTCAGGTGTGCGTGGATTTTAGTGACCACAATCAGGCATTGTGTGCATGTGCACTTTTCGTGTGTTTCTGGTTTGTGCATGTGCACTCGCGCCCTGTGTATTCATAGCACACCTTAGGTTGTATAGTTTTAGACCCTTTGGAAATGATTTTGTGGTAATTTTGGTCCATGGGTGACCTCATGATTGTTTGAAGATGTTGGATTCCTGTAACCATTTACAAACGAAATTTTAGTGATAACAGCGGTATCTCTCACAGTGATAGTGTGACAGTGGAATCTGTAATTGTTCAAAATGTAATAAGATCTCTTCCTATGAGATTCAACCCTAAGATATCATCACTAGAAGAAAGATTGGATCTAAACTCAATAAGCATGTTCGAAATGCATGGAATCTTCACAACATATGAGATGAGAACTGAATAGGAAAATCTAGATGTAAAAGAAGCAACCTTCAAAGCATCCAAAATATCAAAGCAAAAGAAAAATAACAAGAAGAATATAGCAGCGGCAGCGACGTCTCAAAAGATGATGAATAAGTGGCCAACTTTGTCAAAAGACTGAACAAGGGAACCAATGGTAGGTACAGAGGTAAGATTCCTTTAATTTGTTTTAATTGTGATGGTATTGGTCATTTTGCTAACAAATGTCCTCATAAGAAAAAGACAAATGATGAAGGTTACTCAAAAGACAAACAAATATATAAAGGTAAAAGAACTACAAAGAAATTTTTCAAGAAAAACGTTTCCACCAAAGAAGACATCTCATCATCAGATGAAGATGAAGTCAGTGACAGTGAAACTGGGAGAGTTCTATTCATGGTAGTAGAAGATTTTGATAAAGAAGACTCCGAAGAAGAATATGAAGAAGCATATGAAGAAGAAATTGAAGAGGCAGAAGTTGACTTCCGAGAATAATTAATGAGTGCCATAGAAGTTATCAAAAGAGAAAAGAAGAAAAACAAGAAACTACAAGGAGAACTAGATAAGAAAAAAGACACTCAAGAACTAGAACAAATGATCACAAAATTGAAGGTTCAAATAGAAGAAGGTAAAAGAATTGAAGAAGCACTCAAAGAACAACTAGAAGGAAAGGATAGGGTCATTGGAAACCTGGAAGCAAATATTGTCACACTAAGAAAAGATATTCAAAAGAAAATTATGCAGAATAGCTCAAAAGTTATGGATGACATTATCAGCAGTCAAAAATATTATCTTGACAAGTCCAGACTTGGATACAATCAGACAGAAAAGGGATCAAGCTTCGAAACAACAGAGCAAGAAACAAATTGAAAACGTTATGCAAAAACAATCAAATGGGATAAAAAGATATACAGGGAAGATTACAGGGACACTCCTCCACTGAGAAGATTTAGATTTCAAAATCAACAACAGATAGATAGGCCTCAAGAAGAAGAAGGATTCATAAGAGCACCTCCTTTCATAAGATCTTCAACTACTAGGTATCAAACTTTTTTTTGTTTGTTTATGTTATGCTTGTAATAATTTTGGACATAAAGCTGTAAATTGCAGAGCTAACAACATGAACAATAAATACTTTAAGAGCCATACACAAAGGGGTTATTCAAGAAGACCTAGTCAAACATAGAGAAGAAGTTACAACAGGTTTGAATCCTTGAGCACTGAAGTGGAATGTTACAAATGTAACAATTTTTGACACATGGCCAAAAATTGCAGAATGACAGTCCCTCCTAAAGAACCTCAACAAAATCACAAACAAGAACCTCAGAAAATGACATGGATAAGAAAGCAAGATCAATATAGTAATGAAGAATGCACAGTCGCTCTACAAGCTAAACAGAAGAAACGTGGTTGGTATGTTGACAGTGGATGTTCAAAACACATGATAGGAGATAGAGACAAGTTTCTTACATTACGAAAGGAAATAGATGGATCAGCCTCCTTTGGAAATGATGATTCATCCAAAATCATTGGAAAAGACACAGTCCGAATTGGGAACAAGAATGAAAAGGCAGAAAATGGTCTACTAGTAGAAGATATGAAACATAATATTTTAAGCATGAGTCAAATGTGTGACCAATGTCATAAAGTTACTTTCAATTCAAAAAAGTATGAGATAAGAAAAGAAGGTTCAGGGAAATTGGTCGCTACAGCTACAAGAACTTCAAGCAACATATATGTGTTAAGCAAAATTGGAAATGAAAAGTGTTGTCTAGGAAAGGAAGATGAAAGTTGGCTATGGCACAGAAGAATGGGTCACATGCATTTTGATAACCTTGTCAAAGTCAACAAAAGAGAAGCAATCAGAGAAATTGATCAAAATCTGGACCAGGGGTCAAAATTTAGCTCGAAATCAACATTCTCGGAATTTCCTCAAAACGAACGAGTGTGTAGCCCTCATCGTCACGAACCCAACGCAACTCGTTTGGGTTCAAACAGACGGTGGATGAGAGAAATATCGCGATTTGTTCGAATCACCAAACAGGTAAAAAATTGTGCTGACTGTACAGTCCATACAGTCCATACAGGCTAACGTGGCAGAGGTCATATGATCACATGGCAGTTGGTGACATGGCATTCAATTATTGGCATATTTGGGTGAATCACGATGTGACACGTGGCATCATTTTGGTAAATGGTGTGGTGCCACGTGGCACTATTGTAATTGGTTGTTAGTTCAAAATTTTATGGAGTCCGTGGGGATCGAACCCCGGACCTCCCCCAAGGTTCAGCGCTTTGGTAGTGTGTGGGCTACCACTAGCCCACATGATGGTCTTTATATAACATATGTGTTTTATTATATTTGAATTGTATTGAAATGTGATATGGGGCACGTCCGGGTTGGGGCTTAGCCCCAGCCCCGGTAGCATACATTTATACATATGACCACTAGCACATATAACCACCTGCCACACGAAATGTGCGCACATATTTTAAATGTATTCCAGCCCTCGGTCTTATGGATTGATCCATATGACCTTAATCTTGGCGCGCGCGAGTAAGTTTGGTTTTTAAACAAACGGTTAGCCCATGGTTTCGGGTGCTAACCCATGGGACCTTGGCTTTGGCGGTTAGGGGCTGAGCATGCCCTAACCATCCTACAGTTTGCACAGTTATGTGGTTATGCGTTTGTGCTAGGTTTTATCATGAATTTGGAGCGTGTTCTTGGTTAGAACACCCAGAGGTGTGTTTTGGCGAACCAGAGACAGCGAGCTTGAAGGAAGAAAATGGAAGGAGGCCTATCTTCTTCATTTTTTGGCCAAATGAGGTGCCAAAAAAGCCCAGCTAGGGTTTTTTGGACGTTATGAATCCATTGGCACTATTTTCACAGCCATTTGAAGACTTCTTTTGTAGTTTTTTAACCATTGAAGTTTCAGGAAGCTCCAGGGAGCTTGAAGTCCTCATTGTTTGAGGTCATGCACAGATGAGCCTATGTTTGTTTTCTGTGATTGAATAATCATTTTTGACTAATTGTTATTCTTTGAACACTTTGGGATAGGTTTCAAATCCATTTGAGGACTTTTACAGGTGTTTTTTCCGCAGAGAAGCTCAGGGAAGCTTAAGGCCACATGTAGAAGAGGTCATGCCCGGATGAGCCATGATCCGTTTTCAGAGTTTTATTAGTCATTTTTGGAGTTTTTATGTATTCTGATGCCAATGGTAGTCATAATTTCCATTGGATTTGAGAAGTAGCTTGTAAAAGAATATTTGACAAATTAATCCCAGAGAGCCAAGTCCAATAATGGAGGCTCAAGGAGATGTAGCCCAGAGAGGGGTGAACTCCTTTATCATGTTGTTCTTGTTGTGAATGTTTGTTGGTTATTATTTGCTGCAAGTTATTTTTGCTGTTGTATTTTTGAAAACAACATATTTAATCTTGCAAAGATCTCACACATAAGCATTTAAAAGAAGAAGCGTGAACTTAACACATAATCTATCTTGCATATTTTAACACATGGAGCAAGGTCCTGTAAAGTTTAATTTAATGAATTAGAGGGTGCTTGCATAGCATAACAAGTCAGCCCACTATTTTTAGATCAAGTGGTATCAAAGCATAGTTTGTTTTTCTCATGTATTTGCCATTGATAGCTTGAGATTTAGCTATTGGTATTTGTGCAAGTTTTGTGTTGAAGTTTGATATCTTGCAAGGATGGAGGAAGCTTCAAACATTGGTAGTTCTCATACATCTTCATTATCTAAGTTATTTGACAAAGAGATGTTGAAGGAGCTTCTAAGCATGAGAGATGTGGGAAGATAGAAAGGAGAGCATTTCCCTTGAAGAGTAGTTGATGGCCATGAAGGAGGAGAAAGACCAGCTTCTTGAAAAGTTGCATGAGATGGAGAATCAACTACATGAGGCAAAGGAAACCCTTAACAGGTACATGCAAGAACATGAGGTATGTAATGTTAGTTTATCTTCAAATTCCTCTCAAGATGAATGTTTTGGTGTTTTTGAAAATCACACAAGAGGAATAGGGTCCAAGTTATTGTTAAAAATGGGCTATGAAGGTAAAGGGTTAGGAAAGCATGCACAAGGCATTGTTGAGCCTATTGTTGTTGAAGAGAGACCTAATTATTGTGGTATTGGATATGAATGAAGAGATGGAGTGAATTCCAAAGTTGAGGAGACAAGGGAAAAATTTCCAAGAACAAATTTTGTTTCAAGTTCACCTCTTCAAGAAGGCTATAAAGGTGAAAGTTCAAGAACTTTTGTTGAAAGTTCAATCCCTCCAGCATGCAAGGTTTGTGTTCAAGATGAATGCAAATGTATGAAACAAAAGAGTTGTGACAGTGATGAGGACAGTAACACTGTTGTTGGTCTTTAAATAAGAGCTTGTAACTCTTCAGATTCACCTCCTCAAAGAGGCGATAAAGGTGAATGTTCAAGGTATAATTTTTCTTATCATTCAGTTGCTTTTGATTATGTTAAGAATGATAAATTTGTATGTAAAAATGGAAGAAATAATCCATGAACATATTGTGGTTTATATAACCATCATGTTTCAAAATGTTGGAAAAGATTGGCCACTTTCAGGAAACTTTACAAGCAAAGACAACGTGAAAAGAGGATGCAAAAGATTTGCACTCATTGTCAGAAGAGGGGTCATCTCATTGACCAATGTTGGACATTGCATCCAACTATTCATCCATAGCACAAGAAGCAGTTGGATAAAGAGATTGGCAAGAATGGAAGAGGAGATTCCATCATCGATGTGAGTCAAGATGATTCACAAGAGGACGATTTTCAGCAGAAAAGGTCACCATTGAGTTGGCTTGGTAAGAAATGGTTGGATTTCTTGAGCAAGTAAGGCTTGCATTTTCTGTTGTAAATGCACTTTTCAGCGTTATGTGTGCATTTATGTTGAGAGTATGACAAGTTGCAGCAGTTTATCACAACTTGTATGATGCAAGTTGCATGTGAATGAAATTCATTTGAAGGCATTCTTGTTTGTTGCACAAATTCACCAGGAGGATGTAAAAGATGGGTATGATGTTCACTTGTTATAGACATATATCTTTTTCATATTTAGCTCTTATGTACCCACATGTTTCAGGTTTATGTACTTATGTTTGTACTGGAAGGAGAGTTGAAAATTCATGCACATGCATTTTTTTTTGTGTATGTATAAGCAGTGAACCTGGTGATAGTTCATCATGAATGACTCATGATTGTAACATGATTGTGTATCATGTTTTTCAACTTGTCATTTTGGAAGGTTGATATGTTTCAAATGAGTCTCGAATGGTGTCGATGATTGTCTGATGACTATGTTGTGTCGATCATGTTTTTCAACTTGTGTTTAGTCGATGGTGTTTGTTTGGTTGTAAGTTGATTTTGAGTACACCAAGATACAAGAAAACACCATGTTCTTTGATGAAGTACAAGATGCGACAATTTGTTTGAAGAGCAAAAAGACTTTGTTGGCATCATTTTCAGTCTTGTATAATTTGTTTTCAAGATTGATGGTTTTCTTGGCTTGTGACAAGATGTCGCAGGAAAGTTTTTGCAGCCATTGGAGAGCAGATTGTGCTGACATTAAAGAGTTCACAAGAGGGACTTGATTCTTAGTGGGAAGGTTGGCAGTCTTCCAAGCACAAAGAGAACAGTGGGTTAGCAGTAGCCAGAGAACAGTGGTTGAGGGACATAGTCAGTTGCAGTGAAAGGCATGTCAAAGTATCCAGGTGATTGTCAAAAAGACTTTTCAAGTAGAATCAAATATAGAACTTGAAAGCAGAAGAGAATTGAAGCTCAGACAGATAATCATAAGCTTTTGTGGGTCCAAAATCCTTTCAGTGGGAAGGCGTGATCAAAATTTGGACCAGGGGTCAAAATTTAGCCAACATTCTCAGAATTGCCTCAAAATGAACGGGTGCGTAGCCCTCGTCGTCACAAACCCAACGCAACTCATTTTGGCTCAAACGGATGTCGGATGAGAGAAATATCGTGATCTGTTCGAATCGCCAAACAGGTAAAAAAATGTGTTGATTGTACAGTTCGTACAAGATGATGTGGCAGAGGTCGTACGATGACATGGCAGTTGGTGACATGGAATTCAATTATTGGCAGATTTGGGTGAATCACGATGTGACATGTGGCATCATTTTGGTAAATGGTGTGGTGCCACATGGCCCAGTCATGGGCTGCCACGTGGCACCGTTGTAATTGGTTGTTAGTTCAAAATTTTATGGAGTCCATGGGGATCGAACCTCGGACCTCCCCCAAGGTTCAGCGCTTTGGTAGTGTGTGGGCTACCACTAGCCCAGATGGTGGTCCTTATATAACATATGTGTTTTATTATATTTGAATTGTATTGAAATGTGATATGGGGCACGTCCAAGCTGGGGCTTAGCCCCAACCCTGGTCGCATACATTTATACATATGACCACCAACGCATATAACCACTTGCCACACAAAACGCGTGCACATATTTTAAATGGATTCCAGCCCCCAGTCTGATGGATCGATCCATATGACCTTAATCTTGGCACGCGCGAGGTAAGTTTGGTTTTTAAACAAACGGTTAGCCCATGGTTTCGGGTGCTTACCCATGTGACCTTAGCTTTGGAGGTTAGGGGCTGGGCACGCCCTAACCATCCTACAATTTGCACAGTTATGAGGTTATGCACATGTGCTAGGTTTTAGCACAAATTTGGAGCGTTTTCTTGGTCAGAACACCTAGAGGTGCGTTTTCGCGAACTAGAGACAACAAGCTTGAAGGAAGAAAATGGTAGGAGGCCTATCTTCTTCATTGTTTGGCCAAATGTGGTGCTGAAAAAGACCAGCTAGGGCTTTTTGGACGTTTTGAATCCATTGGCACTGTTTTCATATCCATTTGAAGACTTATTTCGTAGGTTTTTAACCATTGAAGTTTCAGGAAGCTTCAGGGAGCTTGAAGCCCTCATTGTTTGAGGTCATGCACAGATGAGCCTATGTTTGTTTTTTGTGATTGAATAATCATTTTTGACTAATTGTTATCCTATAAACACTTTGGGATAGGTTTCATATCCATTTGAGGACTTTTACAGATTTTATTTCCATAGAGAAGCTCAGGGAAGCTTAAGGCCACATGTAGAAGAGGTCATGCCCAGATGAGCCATGATCCGTTTTTAGAGTTTTATTATTCATTTTTGGGGTTTTTATGTATTCTGATCCCAATGGTACAGTCAGAATTTCCACTGGAGTTGAGAAACATCTTGTAAAAGAATCTTTGACAAATTAATCCCAGAGAGCCAAGTCCAATAATGGAGGCTCAAGGAGATGTAGCCCAGAGAGGGGTGAACTCCTTTATCATGTTGTTCTTGTTGTGAGTGTTTGTTGGTTATTATTTGCTACAAGTTATTTTTGTTTTTGTATTTATGAAAACAACATATTTAATCTTGCAAAGATCTCACACATAAACATTTAAAAGAAGAAGCATGAACTTAACACATAATCTATCTTGCATATTTTAACACATGGAGCAAGGTCCTGTAAAGTTTAATTTAATGCAATAGAGGGTGCTTGCATAGAATAACAATTCAGCCCACTATTTTCATATCAGAAATGCCCCAGATCATGAAACCAACCAACACTTTATGTAAGCATTGCCAAAAATGAAAGCAAACAAAGACCAAGTTCAAATCAAAGGAATATTCAACGACAAAACCATTGGAAATTGTGCATATTGATCTAGTTGGACCAACTACAACAAAAGGCTTAAAAGGTGAGAGATACTTTATGTTATTAGTTGATGATTATACAAGAATGACTGCAGTTTGCTTTCTCAAGAACAAATCAGAGGCTTTTGAAAATTTCAAGATCTACAAGGAAATGGTTGAAAATGAGATGGATTCATGAATCAAATGCTTAAGATCGGATAATGGAGGAGAATTCACCTCAAAGGAATTTATGGACTACTACAACAATCATGGAATAAAAAGGAAATTCTCCGTCACTAGGACACCTCAATAGAATGGAGTTGTTGAAAGAAAGAACATGACAGTAAAAGAAATGGCTCGAACAATGATAATGGATTCAAAGTTGACATATATTTTTTGGACATAGGCAGTGCATACAGTAGTTCACATTCAGAACAGAGTAATGCTCAGAAACAACACTAATAAAACTCCCTACGATCTATGAAAAGGAAGATGAGCAAATGTGAAGCACTTCATAGTTTTTGGAAGCAAATGCTACATCAAAAGAGAAGATGGCAGAATGGGAAAGTTTGACTCTCCTATGGATAAAGAAATACTTGTTGGTTACTCAAGTACAAGGAAAGCATACAAGTGTTACAATCTAAGATTAAATAAAGTTGTGGAAGCATCAACATAACAATTGATGAAACAGGAAGACCAGAATCAAAGGAAGAAGAAAACAAATCAATGAAACAACTTTTTGAAGAAGAAGATGAAAAAGAAGAAGAAGAGGAAGATGAAGATGAATAGAATGTGACAGAAGTAGAAGAGCAATTTCAACAAGTATCTCCAAAGACACCTAGCAAACAAGTACAGAAGAATCATCCTTCAGATCAGATTATTGGAAACAAAGATGTAGGAGTTGAGACTAGAAGAAAAATCCATTCACCAGAACAAACACACCTAGAGCTCTTATCTACAATTGAACCAAACTGTTTTGAAGAAGCCAGCAAGGATGAATTTTGGAATAAGACCATGGATGACGAATTGGATCAAATAGAGAAAAATGACACTTGGGAATCGGTTCCAAGACCAAAGAATAAGAATGTGATCGGCACAAAATGGGTTTTCATGAATAAATTGAATGAAGATGGATATGTTACAAGGAACAAAGCTAGATTGGTATGTAAAGGATATTCACAAATTGAAGTAATTGACTTTGAAGAGAAATTTGCCCCAGTTGCCAGAATGGAAGCAATCCATTTTCTTTTAGCTTATGCATGCTCCAAAAATGTTAAAGTATATTAGATGGATGTAAAATCATATTTTCTGAATGGGGACTTGAATAAGAAGTCTACATTGAACAACCAGAAGGATTTCAGTTATCAGAGAACACAGACTATGTGTGTAAATTAAAAAAGGTCTTGTATGGTCTAAAACAAGCTCCTAGAGCATGGTACTCCAGACTAGATAAGTATCTGAAGTAGGCAGGGTTCAGAAAAGGAAGTGCAGACAACAACCTCTACATCAAGGTAAGTCAAGGTAATATTTTATTAATTGAAGTTTATGTTGATGATATTATTTTTGGTAGTGATGATGACAAGTTAAGCCAAAAATTTGCAAATGACATGCAGAATGAATTTGAAATGTCGTTACTTGGAGAACTATCCTTCTTTCTGGGACTTCAGATACGTCAAAACAACTAAGAAATTTTTATTTCTCAAACCAAGTATATCAGAGAAATGCTAAAGAGGTTCGGAATGGAAGATTGCAAACCAGTTGTAAGTTGAACAAAGATGATGATTCAAAGTCTACAGATTAGAGGCAATATAGGTCAATGATTGGCAGCCTACTATATGTGACAGCATCCAGACCAGATGTAATGCAGGCAGTTGGACAGGTGGCACGATTTCAGGCAGCACCAAAGGAATCACATGTATTAGCTGTAAAGAGGATCTTCAGATATCTCAAAGGAATAGAAGAGTTTGGATTATGGTATCCAAAAGGAAAAGATCTATCACTTATTGTCTACACAGATGCAGATTGGACAATTTGTATTGATGATCGAAGAAGCACCAGTGGAGCAATGTTCTACTTAGGTGAGTGTTTGGTATCATGGCTAAGCAAGAAACAATCATTGATATCTCTATCTACAGCCGAGGCAAAGTATATTGTAGCAGCAACATGTTGTACATAGGTTCTTTGGATGAAACAAAATTTGACAGATATACAGGTTGAGTATGATGAGCCCATTCCAATATATTGTGATAATACAAGTGCCATCAATATCTCAAAAAAACCTGGTGATGCAATCCAAGATGAAGCACATTCCAATCAAGTATCACTTTCTACGGGAACAGGTTGCAGAAAAGAACATCAGAGCTGAGTATGTGGGAACAAAAGAACAAGTGGCAGACATCTTTACAAAACCACTTGCACGGGAAGCCTTTGAATATCTTCACCAAAGACTTGGAGTTATTTCTACTCCAAAATTGAATTTTTTTTAATGCTTTTTGAATGCTTATCTTATATGTCTTAGATGTAGACAAGGAAGCACCATAAGAGGACAGTCTGTTAGGGGGAGTAGCCCCGGATGGAAGATACCTTTTCCATTGATGACATAGGGGGAGAGATTTATCAGATGCAGAGGATAGAGGCATGGTTCCAAGGGGAGAATATTTATCAGATGTAGAGAGCAAAGGCATGGTTCCAGGGGAGCATGAGTGATATGATTTCAGTATTGCATCAGAGTGTTTCCATTAATGCCAAAGGGAGAGATTGTTGATTAAGGTTGGTTGTCATTGATGTCAACCCTTGAAGAAAGCCCCATAGCACAAAGGCTTGGGTAATGGACCCAATATTGTTTGATGTAAATATGACTCATTATTGTTTTTTCATGGTTGATAAGAAGTAAATATGGATGAACTCCAAAGTGGTCCCCTTATGGTGAAAGCCCTCACGGGAAGACGTTTTGTGGAGTAAGAGAAACCATGCTTAATTATGGAATAATGAGATAAAGGAAAGTGATTTTGTCAGGGGAAATATCCTATATGGATAGTGCTTGTCATTTCATTTCCAGTGGTATGTGGAACGTCACATAATTCCTCACAATTAGAGAGTTATGGCCATGAGAAGTTGGAGACCCCAGGTTTGGGTAATGGACCCAAGTTTGTTTAATGGGTAACAGTATGAGTTATGATATATTTTCAGATAATACTATTCTATATGGATAGTACATGTCATGCCATTTCTGGTGGTATGTATAATGTCACATAACTCCTCACAGTTTGAGAGTTGTGGCCTTACGAAGTTGGAGGACCCTCATATGTCATCTAGAAGCTCCAAAAGGTCGAAGTAGTCAAAGTGGTTTAAGAGATTTTAAAAGGTATATAATAAAGTGAAGTGATGAGTGTATTATAATTCAAAGTGAATACAAAATAAATTATTTCAATAATAAATTTAATGGAGAAATTAGAAGTGGACCCAACCCTAAAA
>ML776550.1:2221123-2246420 GCA_009831015.1 Picea engelmannii
ATATTGAATATCTATATGTGTCTGAGGTAACCAAGGATATATAAACCATAATTATGAGTGAAGGTGAAGAAAAGAAAGCCAAAATGCAAGGAAGGATAAATTATTTTGATGGTGCTTCCTAAGGTATGTTATTTACAGGTCATCTCACCATTTTCACTATAAATTTTTTATATAATGATTCAGACCATGAAATTTCTATGAAAGTGAGAAAACATATCCAAGTATCTTTAAAAAAAAAATCACCTTTTGGGTTGCTGTAGTGTGGGAGTTACACTCCATGGAAAATAGGGTTTGTGGCCAGTCCTGAAACTAGTCAAAATCAGGTGTTTCGGGTAAAAACGTCATAACTTCTTCATAACAGATCCAAGTTATGTGAGACCAATTTTTTTGGTCAGAGTATAGTCTGTAGTATGCTTTTTAATATTTTCAGATCATTTCATCAAATATTTTGTGTGAGGAACGCTCTACAAGGTCGCTCTCTAGAATAAGACAAAATTCAGCAAGGCATGCCATTTTTGCTATAACTCCTTTTCTGAGAGGTTCCAAGTAGTGACACTTGGATGAATTGCACAAAAAAAGCTGAAGAAAATTGTGTATCAGTTTCAGATCTTTATACATTACAGGTTCAAAGTTATGATTACTTCAAGTTAGGGTTGTTGACTAATCCAAAATTAGGCATGTGAGACTAAAGAAAAGTTTGATGAAAATGCTAGTCTCTTGTTTTTAAAGTTAAGGAAGGTTTGTAGGAATGTGATCATATACACCAGGTCTATTACAGAGCTAAAAATCAGATTTGGATGACGAAACTGATGAGGGATTTTGGTTGTGGTACATGTTGAGTACATGGTTGAGACAAGTAGTTGATGAGTTGGCACACATACATGAGGTGTGTAGTTGATGATGTTGGTACATATTGATGAGTCATAGTTGATGAGTAGTTGACACATGATTGGTACATACTTGGTATATGGTTGGATGCACCTTTTTATGGTACAGGTTGATTATAGGTTAGTGCATGGTTGATGCACTTGTTTATGGTACAGGTTGATTACAGGTTGAGGTACAGGTTGATGCATGGTTGATGCATGGTTTAGAGTTATTGGTACAGGTTTACAGCGGTATATCTCATAGTGATAGTGTGACAGTGGTTTCTTCATTCTACTTCTACTTCAGGGTCGCAGGATGGGGCAAGGACAGGTGGTTGTAGCCACCTTCTGGTTGTAGTCAGAGAACATTGGGGGTTGTAGCCTCCTTCTGGTTGTATCTAGAGAATTGGGGAGTTGGAGCTTCCGTCAGGTTGTAGCCTGAGAAACTAGGGGGTTGGAGCCTCCTTCCAGTTGCAGCTGGAAAACAAAGGAAGTTGGTGTTTCCACTGAATGTAATTCTTCAAGACATATAAGAAAAAGCATTCCTTGGTTTTCTCCCAATTTGGGTTTCCACGTAAAACACTGGTGTACTGTGTATGTGTGTGATTTTTTATTTCTTACTTCTCATTATTGGATAATAATTATACATTGATATAACATTTGAAGAAAAATGATTATAATTATGCTATTATTGATTCACCCCCCCCCCTCTCAGTAATCCAACATTCCCCTCAGCTCCGCTTCTTTCCATATGAAGGCGTCACAATTTATTTCCCACCATTGGTCAATATTAGATCTGTGAATCCACGGGAGCATCCTCCCTACAGGTTCCCTTTTAACGCAGGTCTCGGAAACATAACCATTTTTTTGGTGCAAGTTTGATCAGACCAGGGTCCTTCTCAGGTTACCAACAAAAGGTACCAAGTAGTCTAGAGCGTTGAAATTTTCATCTCCTCTGAAGAGAAGTCTCACCCGAAGCACTGCTGAGACAAATGGATAGGGAAGGGAAAGGAGAATACTTAGGTGGGTTCACATAACCTTCAATATTCATCTTGATCTTGTGCAAGACATCTAGATACAAAATAGATCTAAACTCATATGCGCAAGAACTGAAACTACTTATGTTGTGGAAAAGAATTCAAACACAGAGACATTATGTGGAACTTATGAAACATAAAAAAGTACTGTAAAGATACAATGTAGAAGTATAAACACAGAAAGACACAACATATTTTGAAATTTTGGATCCTTCTTCATATATTATCTTTAGATCTTTCTCAATTACAATCTCAGAGATATGCGGTAGCATTCTGATACAGACTCTTGGCTCTGGACCCATGTCGTAGAGCTCTAATTCCCAATATGGTGTGTAGATTATATTACAGACTCAAAATATGACTTCTCAGCAATAGACAACAACTATTACGTCAACCTAATAGCAAGGGAAGAATCAAACCAAACCCTTTTACAATCACAATCAAACAACCCTTTTACAATCATATTCATCCCTATATATAAGCTAAGTCATGTCTTCTCTCTTTGGCTTGCATGCTTTATTGTTCTATTGCAACTGTTGTTGCTTTGTTGGCGTTGCGATGTCCTTTTCGCAACTGTTGTTTCTTTGTTGGCGTTGCGATGTCCTTTTTGCAACTAATTTTTTTTCCTTCTCCTTGCTCTGTTGTCCCGCTTCTTCTATATCTTGTGCAACTTGTACTAGGACAAAACTGGGACTGTAGTCCTTCTTACACAACTCCTTATCAAAAAATGAAGGGCCCAACACATGTCGCGTAATTAAAATTTTTAATCAAAGGTGAGTAGCACCCTTGGAGCACAAAGTGTGTCTTCAAGGGCACGTCTGAGAATTAAAAATTGAGTTAATGAATCTAGGTGGCCTAGAAAACTTTGAGCGAATGTTAAACCTTGTAAACTCTTGAGCATTGTCGAATTAATTAATTAAAGAATAAATGTGTTAATCATAATCCCTAAGGGTCTAAGCCTTTGCAAATAAAAATTTAATTAAGCCCAAGTCTAAGTTAGTGAGAAGACAAAAAACTAATTTTATAAATTAAATAATATGGGGATGAAATAAATCAATTTAAGAAATCAAGGAAAACAAAATAAATCTAAAGAGTGATTTAATACACATATGTGCAAGTAATTACCAAATTGGAATTTAAGGTAAAATGGAATAAAGATAAAAGAATGGGTACCCAACTTGAGAGAGAGTGGTGGATATACCTTGTGAGGCAATCTGGGAGCTAGAGGATTTATGTTTGTGTCTGTGTGTGGCCCCTTTGTGGCTCGAGGGATAAGGGGGAAGAATAGTACCCCTAGCGTTGGCTGGGAGGTACTGGTGAAGTCTCAATGGTTAGTAAGCAGGAGGGAGGAGAAATGTCAGTTATCGTAGAACATCTTCAGGACCTCCTTCGACGCTTACAATATTTTATCCGAGTTGAATTTGTAATTGTATTAAGTTTAATTGTAAAGTATAGTTCTTGAATTTTCCCAAATGTGAATGTAAATCTAATTTTTGTATGAGGAACTTGAATATTACAATGTAATTGATCATGTGATAATTTTTTGGTTAGATATCTCATCTCCTCATGTGCATGGAAGTGTTATTACCTAAATTTAATAGATCTGGTTTTATTTTAAAAATTTGTTACAGATTTCATGGAATTCGTAATTGTTGATTTTTATTGTTAAAAACTAGTTGATGGATTGAACTATATTTTTCAATATTTTTCCTTTATTTACTTCTGTGTTTGTGTTAAGACTGGATTTTGATTTCAATCCTCATAATTTCTTGGATACCACTCTGTGTATCCTCCTCTTTAAAATGCATTTTTCATCCTCCTGGAATACCCATTGTTCTTAGGAAAGTTGGATTGCGTTTTCACTCAGAAAAACCCTACTATTTCCCTTGATTACTTCTGTGTTTTTGCACAAAATTACTGCCTAGCATTTTTTTTTTCGCCTTGCCATTTTTCCCTTGATTTTTCTCTACGTTTTCTTATACACATTGGGCCAACGCTTGTGGACATCTCCTCACAGTGTTACATTTTCCTTCTCTGCATTTTCATATACATCTTGGGCCAACGCTTGTGGACATCTCCAGGCGGTGTTACCCTTTTCCTTCTCTACGTTTTCATATACACCTTGGGCTAGCTCTTATAGAAATCTCCTTGCGATGTTACCCTTTTCTTTCCTGTGTTTTTTATGGGAGATCACTCTCTGTGTTTTGATGGAGAGATTACTCTCTACGTTTTTAATCTCTAAGTTTTGTTTTAAACCTGGAATGTGTTTTCCCTCCCCTCCAATGGTAGTTTCACAAGATATTCCTCTCTGCGTTCTAATCTACATATTGAATGCATGTTGGGGGGAAAACACCCTGCATTTTACCTTTTTTATCTGCATTTTTGGCATGAGAAGACGCCCTGCATGTTGGGGAAAAACACCCTGTGTTTTACCTTGTTTATCTGGGTTTTGGGCATGAGAGGACGTCATGCGTGTTGGGGGGAAAACACCCTGCGTTGTACCTTTTTTATCTATGTTTTTGGCATGAGAATATACCCTACATGTTGGGGGAAAACACCTTGCATTTTACCTTATTAATATCTGTGTTTCGATGGGGAGATTACATGCAATGTGTTCTAATTCAATTACTCAACGATTTCTTGATTGTGAGTTTGTCTTCACCCTCATCACTGCACTGAATCTGGATTAGTGATCTATGGTTTTTCGAGTTGTCTTTACCTTTATGATACCTCTTTCTTATGGGCTTCGATGGCATTTCTAAAGAGTCCATTTTTCCATATCTATTTAGAGTGTGTATTTATTGGTGCTCTACACATTGGAGTACTTAGTTTCTAAAACGTTTTCACTATACATTGCTTCTTATTTTCAGTTCTCTCATAAATAAATACTTAAACCTCATTTTTAACTTATGTAGAGTATATTATAGTTTTCTAGAAACATATTTTAGTGTTATTTTTAAAGTTCATTACTCTTTTAGAATGGTGCAATAATGTAGTTTGTTTATATTCTTGGAGCCATGTTATTTATGTTTTTGTCATTATGACCAATATGCAATATGAATGAGATGCATCTAACTAGTACTACCCTTTACTCATGGAAGTCCTACATGAATACTTGTAGAGAACTAAGGGATTGCTCATGATCACTTTGGGGAGCATAAATTGCACCTTCAGATCCCCTGAAAAGGGACAAGTGGGATAACAAAATAATGAACTGTGTGGACTCATTGGCATGTTATTTTTTAAGATATTAACTTTCATGTTCAAGGAATTGGCAACCCAATTCAAAATAGATTCCTTTGCGACTTGGAATAATGTTAAAAAATAAATGATTAAGTGATTAGCATGTCTTTTGTTAAGGGATAATATTGATGTATAGATGATTATGTGATAGGATTTCCTTTTTACCATGGAACAAAACTACTAATTTCTCCCGTGCCTTGAAATTAATGTGATTGGATTTCTTATGCCATGAATAAAAGTAATGATTACTCTTACACCTTTAATTATGTTGACCTATGATTGTCTAGAAATTAGTTTACTCTTGCGCATTTATACAAGGTTGATTTAGGATTGTTTTAGTAATCAATCTACTCTTGCGCCACTAAAAATGTTAATGAATAAATGATTGAGCGATTGATTTCCTTGCACCATGATAATGTTGATGATTAAGTAATTAGATTCCTTTGCGCTATGATTATGCTTTTAGATTACTCGCGTGCATTTTAATAATGTTGATGCATGATTTCCTAAGTGATTAGATTAATTGTGTACATTGAATGATGTTGATTTATGATCAATTCGGTAATTAGATCACGTGCACACCTTGAAAATAATGTTGATTTATTGTTGAATTCAATAACTGATTAATCACGTGCCTTGAAATAAAATGATTTTTTTTTCTTTTGCACCATGAAAATAAAATAAGTTTGAATACACTCACGCCTTAACTCATGTTGTTATTTGATTGATTTAGTAATTAAATTTTCTTGCGCCATGAACAATAATGATGTTGATTGATTGAGCTATTTGGTTTCCGACTTGATTGTGTTAGTGGGATGTAGACACCTCCTTGTTTCTCAGAACAGTCGCCAGCCCTGAGACCTTAAATGGTCAAAATCAATCGGATGAATCCTAGGCTTGAGTGTTGCTTATGTGTCCTAGAGGTCCTAACCATGCAGGGTAGGTTGGGAGGGTATTCATTTTAATATTCAGTATCTTCTCAATCATTGTTTATAAATGGCTTCAGTTGATTGTCATGGTTGAACTGCATCACTATTTATTTTATGTGTTGGTCAGGTGTCACTATCATTTATGTTGATGCAGTGGTTGCATCTTTATTGATTACAATGATGAGTCAATTGTAATTCTTTTCATTATGAAGTAGTTTGATTATGCATTTCTATGAAAAATAAAATTTTATTTTTACCTTTTTTACAATGTTGTTCGTTGTCGTAATAGAGGGGTCGTTACAATTTTTTATTTTTTTCTTGTTGCAATCAATTAACCCATGACTGACTACTTTGACTATTCAATCTTCTCATCATAACTACTTTACCATAATTACCAAACTCACAACTTCTTCCTGCAACTAATTTACTTTTAATTATTTTCTTATTGAAACAACTATACCCATGATTAACTCTTAGTTACCATCAATTTTACTAGTACACTTCTTCTAGGAGATTCTAGAATAATTTGACTTCTTTGACCTTCTAGGGGCTTCTATATAACTCATGAGGGTTCTCCAACTTCACATGGCCATAACTCTCTAACAGTGAGGAATTATGTGACATTCCACATATCACTGGAAACAACATGACATATACTATCCATCTGGAATAGTTTCTCCTACAAATTCATTGATCTTCATTAAATTATTCCTCAATAAAATGTGGGTTACCTAACCACACTATTGGGCTACTCAACCACCTAACCATTTGGACCTCACAAAGTGTCTTCCCTTGAGGCATTTCACCAAAAGGGGGGCACTTTGAGAACTTTATCTAAGAGCGTCTTCCTGTGAGGGATTTCACCATAAGGGGACCACTTTGGAGTTTATCTATTTGGTTCTTCCTATCAACCATGACATGACATCAATGATACAAATCCATTTAATATCAACACATAATTATGACACCACTTGACATCAACCCTTTTTACAACAGTTACATCAATGAACATATAACCAATAATCAATATATCAATGATACAAACACATTATTATGACAATACTTGACATCAACCGTTTGACATCAATGACAACATAGTACAAAACCAAGGTGACTATCAATGAAGGGATAAGGCTTGGCTCCATGGATTGACACTGCACAACTACCATCATATGTAATAAACTTTCCATCTGGACCTATAACAATCAAGGTTGGGACACACTTAATTTGAAATTGTCGATGCAGTTTAGACTGAATCCTATCTCCAAATGGGAGAGCAAGTCATGGCATGATTGCATGATATTTTTTAAAGTCTTATTCCTCATCATCATTGTAGAATAACATAATCTCGTAGGTCTCTCCTTTCTTCGTGATCTCCTCATAAATCTCGATAATCTGTGCAGTGAAATCTTGAAAAACAATTAATATTCTCAGACTAAATTAGGTCTTTCACTCTTTGTTTCAGATATACATACATTATTATGAATGCATGTAATCAGACTCATATATGAAATTAACAGATTTATAGTCCTGAGGAGAAGAGAATGACTGCACAGTATGATTTTGATAATGAATGGGCTTGTCCTAATGACAATACCATATAGCCATTGATATTGATGACCATATTGACCCTTTTTGACATCAATGACAACACCATATCCAACAAAAAATGATGGAGAAGGATTCTTAAAAGTATTAGTTTTAAGTCAAAAAAGATGTCAATTCAAATAACCAATAGAGATCATGGAGAATGGTTGGATTTCCCTTGTTGAGTGATGTTATTCCCATCATGGGGTCTCCAATGGAAAGGTAATCCAATCATTCATTAAGAAAATTTTAAGTTCTTGAATGCTGGTATTTGTGTTGTTATGTATCCAATGGAAAGGTTAGCTAACCCTTCAATAAGAAAAAAATTCAAATTGGGCTTCTAGGGGAGCTATCGAAAAACCCTTTATACCATCATAGTATTATCACGAAAGTGGAGAATTGTAAAAGGTTTGTTAGGGGGAAGGTCTATCAATCTTTCATCAAGCAATGTATTACCATGGACGGGGAGCATGGAGAAGGGTCAACAGACCCTTTTGAAAGGATGGTATTCACCTTAAGTTTTATTTAGTTTAAGGATTGGATGACCATTTCTCAAGGATGGTATTGACATATTCAAGTATCTAGTAGAAGGTTCGCTAGACCATTTCTCAATAAACAAAATTTCATAATGGGGATCCGATGGAAGAGTTGGATGACCCTTCATCCAAAATATTATTTTCATCAATAGAAACTGTGGAGAAGGTTCAATAAACACTATCTCAAAGATTTCATTTACATCATGGGTTATATAGTGGAATTTTCATTCAACCACTCTTTAAACATGGTTTTTGCATAAGGGCTATCTCGGAGAAGAGTTGGATGACCCTTTCTCAATGATGGCATTCTTATGGATTGGGTTCACAAATAAATTTCAAATGATGCTACCTCAAGGATGGTATTATTAGGGAAATTGAGCATGGAGAATGGTCATCCAACTCTTCCTCAATTATGGTAATTCAAGTCTCATGGTATCCATTGAAGGGATCAATCGACCATTCCTCAAGAAAATATTCTGAATAAGGGGGATCCTAGAGATGTGTTGTTTGACTCTTCCTATAGCATAATATTCTCATAGAGACTAATCATGGATGAGGGTCAGCTAATCTTTCCTCAAATATTGTATCTAGGTTGTATTTTATCCAATGGAAGTGTCAATCAACCCATTTTCACGCATAGTTTTTAAGTAGTTAGGTACCCTTGTAAAACATTGATCAGGTTTACTTCTAGCATATCAATTTCACCTAGGATATTTTTCATAAGGATCGATTGACCCTTCTTACAACATGTTATTTCCCTTCTTACAACATAATATATCTATCAAGAGGGTTCATGGAAAAAACTATGCCAATCACTTATTGATCCTACTATTCTCATCTAATTGATCACAGGGAAGGGTCAATCAAGCCTTCCTTCCACATAATAATTTAATAATTCTATGAAGAATGTCATGGGGAAGGGTTGACTAACCCTTTTTTCTAGGATTGTTCCTCCTCAAACTCATATAAATTTTGTATTCCATATTATGGTATTCCATTTAAGTTATGTATAAGTTTTTATGTATAATTTGAAAATGTTATTATACAATTTTTCTTCTTTAAAAATGTATGTTTATTTAATTGTAGGTAAATAATGTCAAGGGTCGACACTCTCAACCAATTCAAATAGATTTTTTCTCTCCAGGTAACATCTGAACATACAATTAGAAAATTTCCAAATGAATGTTCTTCCGAGTTACACAAAAGACATTCAATTTGAAAAAAGGAATAAATATTTATGACATTGGCATGGTCATGTGCACGGATGTGATCGACGAAGACTTATTGTGTGTCCAAATCAACGTAGTTGAAAATGACAATTTTTTTATATATTATAAATTGACCGTCCTATTTGAGATTATCATCCAAATTTAATGAAAAGTGGTATAGAAACTAAGAATATATCTTATTCAAAACAAGGTTGGGTTTTACCATCAAACAATCAATTAAATCTGTTAAGGAAAAATAAGGCAAGTGATTTGAAAAATGGTTTGTGGCAAGAAAGAATGTTCTATATTACATCTTATGAATAAGCTCATAAGTAGTCATCATATAAATATTCCAGCATTCTTTATAAGATATTGTATTAGAGATTCAGAAAAGGATATTTGTAAATCCGTTTTCAAGGCTTTAAAAGAAAGTCCTTCAAATGTGATCATGCATTAAGCCAATTGAATATATGACATCAAAATGTGGTTAAAAAGGAACATATCATATTTTTTATTCATTAAGAAAGTTTTTCCTATTGATATTAAAAGATGTGTTATAACACCTCCACATTTCCAATATAATAAATAGATGTGTTATAACACCTCCACATTTTCAATATCATAAACTGAATACAAGTGGAAAAACTTGTTTTATTACTTGTAACCAACATTACAATAACACTTAACACGTAGAGAGGATATCCTTTTCCTTTTGAACATGACACCAAATTTCTTTATGAACCTAAATTTGAATATACGTTTAAATGCAAAAATTACACTTATATACTTATATATCTTAGATGGGAAACACATTATTTATGTTTAGAAAAAAATAATTGAAAATGAGAAATATAAACTAATTCTTTCCAAATTCCAAATTTCATTATTGTAAAGATCATTTTCTTCATTCTATTGTTGCATAGAACATTATTATAAAATTATGCTAAAAAAATATTTTTAACTAGGAATATGCTTTAGTGATACATTATTATAAAATTATGCAAAACAAAAATATTTCTAACTAGGAATATGCTTTAGTGATCAAGTCCAAAAAAAAAATAAAAAAATAACTAGGAATATGCTTTAGTGATACATTATTATAAAATTATGCCAAACAAAAATATTTCTAACCAGGAATATGCTTTAGTGATCAAGTCCTCAAAGTAAGGGAGAAATTCATAGTTAGTAATAGGACAAGCTACCCAAGGAAGGGACACATTGGCTCAGAAGAGTGTTAGGTATACATAATATTTTTTAGAACCAATATCCACCATTACCTAATTTGATGTGTAATTTTAATTTGGTTTTTACTCATCAACTGTATTGTTTTGTAGAGTTTTCAAAATGAGTGTATGTATTTTTTTAATGTTTCAATAAAAACAATCTAAAAGATAATATGACTCTTATCTTGATATCAAATGATTTATGGAATAAATGGTGGGTTGTGTTTGAACTATATAAAAATGGTTCATTGAAATTTTGACCTGAAATCATCAAGCCAGATGACTTTGTTCAGAATAAAACAAAGAAATATTAATCTAATATTTTTATACCATTGTGTGAGATGGATGAAGCACAATTGTACATTGTAGCAGAGAAAATAATGGATGGATCTGTATGGATGTGTATAATTGTTGATCATAATGTTCATGTAGAAAATTTAGCACAATATTACAAGTGGTTTAAAGAAGAAGCAACTACAATAAATATGATTTGTGAATACCTCAAAGTTTATCATAATGAATTCTATACTTCTCAATAAATCTTCGATAGAAATGTGGTTGAAGTCTAAAATATTACTACAAACAAATTTGTATATCTTTTCACTATTCTATGTGTTGAGAAGTAAGAAAAATATGTGTGGAAGAAGAGGAAGATAGAGGAATATGAGGATGATCCTAAAACACCTAAGGTTGTTGCAAACATTTTGGACATATATATTAAGAAAAAAGAGATTGGTGTGATAGTGGACTCTAAGAGAATTATCCCATTCTTTGTTTTTCAATGTTTTTATCCATCATTACTACATGGAACACTCATGAGAATCATCTCTCTTCAACTTGTCTTTGATGGAATTGTTGTCTTTGATGGAATTGTTATTATTTATATTATTAATTGTGTTTATGTGTGGATGGAAACTTATATCGTAGATTTTTTTCCTCAATTAAAATGCAAAACATTGCACATGAATTTGTATAACTGATGGCAATGTATCATATATGGTTAGTAAAGCATTCTCTCAATTCTCTAAGAGATCAAAGAAAATTATAAAGGAATGTCATTCTTACATATTTACATGAATTATTCAAACGAATCCTACATAGGCTTGTCTATTATATAATGTTGGAGAATTGGATTGGAAGGGGACAATATGTATATTACTCCTATGGCGATCTATGGAGATGGAGTGGTGTGATGAATATATACCACTTTTTGATGTATCAATGTGTTTAGAGATTTGAATTTGGATTTGAGAAAACATGTTTTTCCAAAATAAAGAATCCAAAAATTTTGGGATCACATAGTTGACACATTTACCTCACCTGAAGGCATGGTTTTTTTAATTATATGTTGGATGTAAATATATAGCTTATTTCACTTCATCAAGAATTATATATATATATATATATATATATATATATATATATAAACATTANTATATATATATATATATATATATATATATATATATATATATATATATATATATATATATATATATATATATATATATAAACATTATTACTTGATTGGAAAGAGGTATTTTATATCAATGTTTTTAAATATTTTATTTGATGGAGTCTTTTTTTCTAATTACTTTTTTAAGTATCTATTTTCAATCCCCATATTTATTTGTAATTGTCGAAGTCAGTGGTTCACAAGAATATTCTAATAAGAGAAGAAAATATAATCAAGATCATGAGGGAGATTCTTTAATAATCACAATTCCAGTTAAAAATATAAAGCTAAGAGTGATGAAGGAAAAGAAGAAGGCAATTTTATATGTTTAAAACAATGTTCTTCAAAGCTTAAAGATTGTATATTTTTTTCAATGGATGCAAACAAAAAATGCATACCTATATTTTTTTTTGGTAGGAAATGGTGATACAAGATATCCACCTTAAGAAATTTATACAAATCAAAACAAAGACATATTTCTCCATGCTAGAACATATAAACAAATAAATATTCCAATCAAGCATGGTGTTATCACCGAAAAATTGTTCGCAACATTACCAACAACGGTTGAAGAAATACATCAATTCCAACAACAATTAATACATATACAACATCAAAATCCATCAAAAAGGCATAAAACTGTATACTTGGTCATAAATCAAAGTGCGCAAATTCACCAAAGGAAGCACATGCATTGTGCACAGAATGCGCGAGCTAGCATAGCCCTAGGCACACACTGTGCACAGAATGCACAAGATGCGTGATTGTCTAAGAGAAAACCCACACACGTCTCATGAAAAATGCATTTATGAATCTTGTTAGCCTCTCAACCACTTCCAATATGACTTCCAACATGATTTGACACTCAGATCTGAGTGAAATCTAGCTTGGAGGTTGGTCAAGGGATAGGAAGTTTCCTAAAAGGCCCTTTGTTCACATCATGAACCATTTATATCTTGCCATGAATGGACACTATAAATATATGCCATGGGTGTGCTAAGAAAAGAAGAAAATCAAGGTATTGTTATCTTGCAGGAATTCTTCTTGGAGAATCCTCTTTTCTCTTTGAATCATTCAAGCACTATAGCAAGGGCCATTCAACTCACCTCTTGAGAGGATTGACATTGTATTTCTTCACCATTTTTATGTTCCATTGTATGAAGAGAAGATATC
The DNA here is from genome assembly GCA_009831015.1 of Picea engelmannii. Taxonomy (NCBI): domain Eukaryota; kingdom Viridiplantae; phylum Streptophyta; class Pinopsida; order Pinales; family Pinaceae; genus Picea; species Picea engelmannii. The sequence goes on from ML776550.1 coordinate 2,234,382, forward strand.
TCTATTAGGGAACTCAAGATACCTCCCAAGGAAGAAGAGGGGATTCAAAAGTCCCTGGCTTTCTCTACAGTGCTAGCCTATCAATACATTGATCCATTGGTAGCTATATGATTGTCATTTTTTGTTTTCATGGTTCTAGTTCTTGCAAGCTTATCTAACATTTATTTTATTTTGTTTTTATTTGTATTTCCTTGTTTCATGGGTATTTGGTTATCTAATCAAATCACAAACCTCTGTCTTGTTTAGTTGACTTAACTAGGCAAGTAAATGTTGTGTTTTTTCTCACCCATGTGGCAAAACCAACACAATAGATTGGCGACCATATTGGGGATGAAAATCAAATTCCTCCCTATTTAATTTATGATAGCACTTCTTTCTATTTTTTTGGCTATGAAGGTACCAAAACTAGCCTAGTCCAGTCTTCCAAACCCAGAATTCAGAGCTAAGAAAAGAGATATCATTTTGAAATTTAATTCTCGACGCGTGATAGGAAGTGCATGGTTTTCAAGGCACATAGATGTGCATTCTACACACTCCGCACTATGTGAGCACAATATCCTTCATAAAACCACACATTATGCACATTATTCACACTTGGAGCACCTGACAAAACTACAGTCCGTGCACAAGTTCATTTTTTTTCAAATTATGCATCATCCATCAGCCTACCACATTGGTTACATTGAAGGTGCCATCCGTTGGACCCTGAATTTCGCTTCGGTTGCTTGGGCCCTCTATACACCCTCACATGTGCTATTCCATTCCATTGGCATATGCTTAGGTCCAGCCACCAACAATCAAGCCGAGTACGACATCGTCATTGGTCTCCTCGCTGAGGCCAATCACCACCACATTCGTCACCTTAGCGTTCTATTAGATTCCCTTCTCATCATCTTGTAGTTCAAAAACATGTACCATGTTCAAGATCCTTGCCTCTTCCACAAATAACTACAAGTTAGACTCCTATATCAAAAATTTGATTCAATCACATTTACACATTTTCCAAGAAACCTCAGTCAAGTAGCAGATCACATGGCTAACCTAGTATTAGATTGGCATTTATCACATTAAAAAAATCATATACATAGCATGATACATTTGTCAAAAGATAGAAATAGAAATCACAAGTCATAAACACAAAACACAAAGACAAGAATGATCACCAATATATCCACCATATATATCACAAAGGTCATCACTGTTTTACAACAATATATATACATTGGCCTGAAGTCTCATAAGTCTCATCATACCTATGAGCACAAAACTGGGTATCCAAAACCCTATACAAAATCGGGCCCAAAAACCCATAAATCTCACCTCGTCACTCATGGTTCCCCTAGAGCTCCCCCTCAAGTCCCATGTCAGTCGTAGGTACCCCACCAACTCGAGGCACTCCAACTCCAAGAGGCAACTGACCAGTCATAGCTACCTCCGCCACCGTTTCCCTGCAGATGAACTCCCACCACTCTGTCGGTAATCCTACACATTGGTATAAGACCTCATTGTCCTATATGTTGGTCCATACGCCCTCTAGAACCCCCTATAGGACTCACTCGAACCATCAACGCAGATCCTCTAAGACAGTTTTTGCATCCCCCTATGGATCTCTCGATGGTTTTGCACTAACATCATCTCATCGAAACCTCTGCCCATCCCTTGCCTCTACAGGATCCCATCAAGATAGCTCCCATATGACCTCATCCTCCCGACCCCAAGGTCTAACATCTGCAAAACCAACCCAAAAAAAGTGTCAACATCCATACACATTTCTGATCAATGCTATCTACCAAAATAAAAAACAAAAACAGATAACACATATACCTCTATGATCCCAGTCTTCCCCGGGAGGTAGTACCATGTCAGGACCCTGTATAATCCATACCAGCATATGGAAACTTTAATATCACTTGCGACATATCCTCCACACTCGAGAAACGGTGGCTGTAAAATAATGGTCGCACTCTCCTCCTCCATGATGCACCAAAACATGCTCCCACCTCATCAATCATGGCTCTCGCTATGACGCTGGTGGCAATAGAATCTGAGGTCACAATAGAGACATCCTCTCCAATAACCAGGATACCAAAACTAACCTAAAGGAAAAGTCACTAGAATCGACACGCTGACACCGGTTCAGCTGGGACACCATCTGATTCTGCATCAACACACCCCACGTGAATAGGATTCCATCCAATACCTCCTCCACCACTCTTAGCTACACACCTTTGATCCATTGAGTTCCCAAGGATTCATAAATCCCCACCACCATGGTCTCTATGCACTCGATCAAGAGGTCATCGAGGGCCTCAATGTGCACTACCGAACCCGACATAGGGTTCGGCCCAGAACAATGTCTCTCTGCGAGAGTCTCCACCCTATCCTCCCCTGGTAGATGGGGATCCATGACCAATGCCCTCCCCCAGAATGGGAGTCCTGTCAAAAAATAGATGTCCTCTGTTGTAGAGAACGTCAGCTGCTCCCCCCATACCATAAATCACTGCAGATCAATAATCCACATCCGGATCAAAAACTAGAGTAAGAACTCATGTGACCATATCAACAGATAGTCAAAAAACTTCAGCAACCCATAGGCTACTAAGTGTCTACGCACTACTCGCTACTCTCTCACAACACCTCTCAATTGGTCCCAATCCTACTCTCACTAGTTGACCGACATCATCCCCAACTCTGTTTATCACCTAAATTCACCCAAAACAACTAATCAACCACAACATACATCAAAAATCACAAATCATCAAAAAATAATATATCCATAAGCCCACAAATAGTGCACAGCTTTACCCAATACAGTCGTGCATATATGCATGGCTATTCTTTATACAGTTGCACACTAATGCGCAACTGTCACTCCCACAACCGCACATGAGTGCATAGCTGTCCGGGATACAGGTGCGCATCCAGTGCATGCCTGTTAATTTAACCCACACGCCCATATGTGCGGTTTTTACCTACATAGCCGCACATTATGTGTGATTTTTTCCATCACAACCGTGCATTCATGAATGTGTGACTGTTTCGAAAAAACTAGCACATAATGTGTGGTAAACTGACTTCCACCCGCACACACATACGTGGTTATTATCCCTTTTCTCATGCACTAGTGGGAGCCTACCTCAAAAACACCCTGTACGGCCCTGCATATAGTTCCTAGCTACCCTCCCCCAACTTTAAAAAGTACAGGATGATAAGGGCACTAACCTATATCTCGCAACTCCTGAATCAATTTCCCCAAGCACCCACAATATTCAAATTACCTCATAGCTCTCTCACCAGATCACCAATAGTGTCAGTGCAAATGAGGTGGCATTGTGGGCCCACCATCCATATATAGGCCCTTTTTCCCAATTTCCACATTCCAGTACAAGAGCTCAGAGCCTTTATTTTCTGAACTATTCTTGGCCACAAGATACTAATTCATCCATTTACACATTCATATTCCCCGGTTTATCATCTCCACTTATCCCTGAAGGAGCATTTTTTCATGCCACGTTCAAGTGCACATGCTTACTTTCAGTTTTATCAAATAGTTGTTATATGTTCTTTATCATTAGATATTTTTCACGTCGGGTATTTGGTTTTTATGTAGGTACTTGTTAAGCAATATTATAGCCCCTTCGGGTATATGTTTGACACTGGAATGTAATTAGTCCCTCTGTAAATAATTCCATATCCCAGACACACCCTATGACATTTTCCTTTAGGGTACCTACATCCGGCTCTGCAGTACCTTTTCCTCTGTCACATTTTGGTACTTTCAACCAATAACACTCTCACCCACATTAGTTGTCCCATTCATAATTCCCCTTGGCAATTTGACACTCATGTTGTTTTTCACCCCCTAGGATTGGTAGTCCCAATAGTTGTTGCACTTCCGAGAATGAACCACATACTTCTTCTTATCATATTGCTAACCTTCCCAATGGACTCTTGGGTCATATCATCCTACACTTGGTTCTATTGATTGCACCCCTGCAGTTCCATTATCCCTCCATCTCATCCACCATCAGTTTTCCCATCTACATATTTTCCTCCATCCATTTACCCAATACATAAACCCACACATGGGGCCCCCACCCTCCACCAATTCTCCTTCACAAACTTGTGCCCTAAACAAGCCAAGCCATATTTCACTGGGGCACCCGTTTCTGTCTCTGTATACTCAACCCAAATTATTCTTTATTTCATTTTCTAAATGTATAAAGCCCTTATTTCCAGCATATACATATCTTTTTTAGTCAACATCCCTGATGGATTTCTTTTACCTCGAAAAGAAACCCATGTCGCCCTTGGTTGGGGAATCCACACTTTTTTCATATCACCATCGTTGACAAACCCTGAGTATCCCAACTCCATGTAACCACAATCTCTGAGTTTTCCCACTTTTTTCATCCTCCAACATAGTTTAACCCCATGTCTAGTTGTCCCCCTGACACTAGATCCAGTTTTCTAGTTGCTACCTATAATCCTTCAACACCCCAACCCAGGTAAGTCCCGAGTCCCATAGTGTCTTGACTTTGTCCATGTTACCCATCAGTACCTAATATCAGCTATTACTAAGTGGATTTTGAGAATCCCTTTTGATTCTTGACATCGAGTCTTCCTTCCTGTCAACATCAACACAGTTTCCAGAAGGGAGACAATATCTTTACTCTCATTACCTTTTCAATGAGGAGTCTCGAACAAAACAAAGAGATTTATCATATCTTTCTGATTCTGTTGACCCCCATAACATTCGACTTCAGAAAACTCTCATGTTAAGGTGGGTCTTACTATGAGACCATTGTATGTTTTTCATACCATCCAAAGACCTTTGAATTTGATAGGCCATCAATGCCTACGATTCATCGACACTTCTTACCATTGTCCACTACTAGATTTAGAGCCAATTCACCCTTCATAACCCTCATATTCCATTATCAATCTCCCCCAAGGGCACTGCAACTATCTACATCCTCATACACCTTCAGTTACAGTTCCACATTTTAATTTCATGACACAAGCATGGGGCATGCCCACCTCATTTGTATACATATTTTTATTTTTCTTCCTAGAGAAAGGTTTGGTTCCCACAATTTTCCCTCTCCCTTCGGCAGATCTCTCTTGCAGTTCCTCTCTTCACTTTTCCTTACAATGGCACTCTCATCAAAAGAAACATTGATGTATTGAAGCTATACGTATGCTCCTAACCTCACACATTAGGGGGCATTTGTTATCACCGAAAAATCGTTTGTAACATTACCAACAACGGTTGAAGAAAGACATCAATTCCACCAACAATAAGTACACCTAAAACATCAAAATCCATCAAAAAGCCATAAAAATATATACTTGGTTCATAAATCAAAGTGCACAAATTAACCAAAGGAAGCGCGTGCATTGTGCACAGAATGTGTGGGATAACACAGCCCTAGGTGTGCATTGTGTGCAGAATGTGCAAGATGCGTGACTGTCTACGAGAAAACCTGCACACTTCTCATGAAAGACACATTTATGAATCTTTTTGACCTCTCAACCACTTCTAGTCTAACTTCCAACATGATTTTCCACTCATATATGAGCGAAATCTAGCTTGGAGGCTGGCCAAGGGCTAGGAAGTGCCCTAAAAGGCCCCTTGTTCACATCATGAACCAGTTATATATTTCCATGAATGGACACTATAAATATATGCCATGTGTGTGCTAAGAAAATAAGAACTTCAAGGTATTGTTATGCTGCAAGAATTCTTCTTGGATAATCCTCTTTTCTCTTTGAATCATTCAAGCACTATAGCAAGGGCCATTCCACTTAACTCGTGAGACGATTGGCATTGTATTTACTCACCATTGTTACTTTCCAATGTATGAATAGAAGAGCTCTCTATTAGGGAACTCAATATCCCTTCCAAGGAGGAAGAGGGGATTCATAAGTCCCTACCTTTCTCTATGGTGTTATCCTATCAATACATTGATCCATTGGTAGATATATTATTGTCGTTTTTTGTTTTCATGGTTCTAGTTCTTGCAAGCTTCTCTAACATTTATTTCCTTTTGTTTTTATTTTTATTTCCTTGTTTCATGTCTATTTGGTTATCTAATCAACTCACAAACCTCTATCTTGTTTAGTTGACTTAACTAGGCAAGTAAGTGTTTTGTTTTTTCTCACCCACGTGGCAAAACCAACAAAACACATGACATTCAAAGAAGGACCTACTAGCTCTAGTGTAGCTACTGTCTAACCCCCCTTAACAAATCATTGATAGGTAAGAAAAATAATTATTCTTTGTAAGTATTTTGAAATATGTAGGAAAGGTATTATGAGAGAGATATATGACATGCAAACTTTCTTTATGAAAATTTACATAACAATTTGTTGTTGGTAATAGAATTGGAAGGTTTTTTATTTAGTTAAAAGGCCTCCTAAAAGGGACAAGAAGTACCTGGAAGTGTTGACCAAGACAATGATTTTAAATAAATGTCAAAATTATATCAGTCAATGCATTCGATTTCTTGGAATTATGTGTTAACAAATTCCAAGTTTGAATTTGCTCAACCAAAAGTGGAAGTGATGAGAGGGGTTTATTTAGGAAATTTCTAAGCCCATAGAAAATATATTGAAAAGAAAATTATATTTTCCTAGTTTTCTAATAAATGCACTAATGATAATGATGGTAAATTGGTCAAAAACTTGCAAACAATGCGAGATGAATTTGGATATAAATTTTCTAACAAGAACACAATATTGTTGTTTTAGAGGGTGATGAAGTACAAGGGAAACCATATGAAAATTGCATTGTGGGAAATGATGGAAATATCACATTGGCATTGATATCAACATGAAGACAAGAAGTACCATGTAATTGCAGTAAAAGCTACGGTAATATTTAGTTATAGAAATAAAATGGACTATCGAAATATAGGGGATTGCTTGGTCGAGTGCTTTGAAATAATGAAACAATTTCAATTACTACACTAATTGAGTCGAGTTGTCCTGATGATTATATATTATGTTGAGACAAGATCATGATGAACAGAACGAATACTAGCAAGTTGCCCTATTGAATACTTTCTCGTGCACTATCATTTCTAAGTGTAGTTGAAGGGAAATTTGTTGATGCAGCACTGAGAACCCTTGAGTCTGTCAGATCAACATAGTAGTCGATATTTCGTAACAAGTTTTGGTCATCATTCTTTCCAGGAAGAAGTTGGACAACCCTTCAAACCCAAACAATTTCCAACAACCACCAATGGTTAGATCCACTAAGGTAGTCAATTGTTGAATAAGTTGTCATTAATGTCAAAGGTTAGTAAGTGGTCAAATATATGTCAAAGGCTAGTAAGTGATTAAATATAAATGTGACTTTGTTTTCACTTTAATAAATACAAAAGTGGAAAAGTTAAGTGGAAACAGAGTTTACACAAAAGTGGAAATGAAAGTGGATTAAATATAAATATGACTTTAATAAATAACAAAAGTTGAAAATTTAAGTGGAAGTAGAATTTATGTAAAAGATGAGTAAATATTAAAGTTGAATAAAGAAAAAGGTAAAAGTGAAATTAGATTAAAGAAAAAGGTAAAAGTGAAATTGGAGTTCAATAAAAAGGGTAAAAGTGAAAGAGCACATAGTATGTGCACATGGTATTTGCAAACCATGGTGGTATTTACCTATGGTAAAGTAAAAAGTGAATTAAATCATGATAGTCAAAATCTATTGATCCAATTGAAAAAGTGACTAAATGATCTAAAAGGCATAATGGTTCATTGACGTTGTATTAATTAAAATGGTATGATTAATATATTATATTGAGAAGGAACATACTTATAATGAAGAGATGCATTCCTATATTGAAGTGGTTCATTATTATTTACACAGAGACACAATGGTTCAATATCATATACATGTTGGTTGACTATATAAACAAGAAAATATGTTGAAATAAAGTGTGACTCGGTGATTTAATAAGAAGATCTAAACAAAAGAAGAGTCCAAAGGAAGAAATTGAAGTTTGAAGATTAAAAAATGAAGTGAGGGTGGAAGGGTGGAGTAAGGGAGGATTAAATTCCTCTACAGGTTGGATCTTGAACAACAGGGAGTTGTAGCTTCCTCAAGTTGGTGCTTGAAAAACAGGGGATTGGTGTCTCCTTGAGTTGGTGCTCAAAATAGGGGATTGTTGTCTCCTTGAGTTGGTACTCAAAACAGGGGATTGTTGTCTCTTTGAGTTGGTGCTCAAAAGAGGATATTGGTGTATCCTACAAGTTGTAGCTTGTAAATGAAAAGTAAAGTTTATATAAATATATAAAAAGAACATTTATGGTGTTTCATGTTAAAATTTTGTGTATTTTATTTTTTGTTGATCATTTGTTGTGTTTAATAATATTAATGATTAAGTGGTGTTAAATATTGTAAAAGTAAGCAATATTGATTCACCCCCCCCCACCCGCCCTCGCCCCCGCCCCTCCCCCCCCTAGTATTAAACAATATTCCAATAGGGAAGCCTCACAATATATTCGCAAAATAAGATATTAATTTGGTAGTTGATCTCTAGAAGTGTCGTAGTGAAATAGATCCAACATGTGATGTTAGAAACCATCTTTAATATTTCAATATTGAAAGAATTTTGTAATAGACTTGAAACATCATATAGCTATTGAAGAAAAACTTATTTTCATTAATTATATATTTTGTGTGTCAATTCATTACGAATAATTATTTTTACTTTAATGGTTTATATATGTTGTCAGATTATTTTTATTTTTGTGATGTATTCATGATATCTAGTAACATTTTAATGACATATCCATGATCAATAAATTATTTAATTTAATGATTTATGTATTATGGTGTTGTAGTTATATTTCTAGTAATGGTCTTTGTATGTAGTTAGAACATCAACTCAATAGAAATTATTGGTGTTGGATATAGAGGGATTGTTGTTTTGACTTCAAATATTTACTAAAAAACGACCAACCTATAAACAACCTAATTTTGTGCATAAATATTACCATTATTATGCATGAATATTTAGTCTTGAACATTATAAATGTTGCATGAGAGAATTTTGACAGAACACTATAGTTTTCTTATTTATATTACATTGAAATTAAAAATTTTATGAGTGAATTTGAATGGTGGAAGGATGAAAAGTTGTTATTTATTTGGGTTTCCAACAATGTATACATACCTTTTACCATTTTCCAATGTATGCATATATTGTTGGAGTACTACATATTTACAAGAAATAATTGAAACATGTATTTATACAATATGGAGATAGATATGAAAAATCAAACATATTTTTTATAGATGAAGGTTGATACCATTCAGAAGAAAATACCAAGGAGAATTGTTTGAAAATTCCATCAAATTGGAAATTTGACAGTCCATAAGAAATAGATAGAAATATAAAAAAATGGTGTTTTTATTGTTGAATCATATAGGGACTAATCCAAACAATATGCATTGGTTAAAAACATTAAAAATCATAAAATGGTAGTGAGGATAATTGCTTTATATTGCAATGAAGTTGGATATTTAATGGCTCATATGAATGAAGATATAAAAATCATTTTGTGTAATTTCATTATAATCATATTTATTGGAAAAAAATGAATGGAAATATATAGGTGATGATGTTTTTGAAAAAATGTATTTCATATATGTAATTACTAAAATTAATAATTTAGCAATGTACAAATAACAATATTTTTTTTTTTTGTAAATTAGAGTATTGTATTGATTCCTTTCAAAAAAGATTACAGATGTTTGTGGTGCTACTAGCCACGTGGTCGCAGTGCCCAAAAGGGAAACCACTGTGCCAGATGTCCAAAACTAGTTTGGCCAATTGTCCAAAAAATAACATGGCTTCGGTCATGCCATTGGAAATTAACTAGACTACGAGGCCACGCAGGGCCGAGGTGCATATAAATTGCAGACAAAACCAAGAAATCACAGTAACAACTCTAAAAACCTGGAGCAAGATGCAGTCTTGCGAAAACCTGCTTCATCGATGCTTTTCCTTTTCCACGTTCTACCATGGCTTGTTGAAGATCCTGCATGAACATCATTATGGCGTCCACTCTTCTCCAGTGGTCGTTTTCCCTCTACTGTGCATCCAACGTTTCCACTTTAATCTCCTCCAAGTCTTTTTTCATCAGTTTAATAACCTCTAGGTCTTTTTTCATCAGTTTAATAACCTCCAGGTCTTTTTTCATCAAATTGATAGTCTCCAAGAGTTTTGTTCTATCCGTGCACTTAGCACAGGAGAAGTTGGGGTGGGTGTGGAGCAAGGAGGAGGAGGATCTCAGAGGGGAGGTGGGATGAGGGGAGGTGAGAGGGGGGTGAGGGGGGGGTGGCAGGTAAGAGGGACGTGGAGAGGGGGACGAAGGTGGAGGCGCAAAGGAAAGAGATTTCCCATACATATTGAACCACTCGACCCTACAGCTGTAGGGATTCGAGAGAGGGGAGAGGTCGCAAGGTGGTTGTTTGCAAGTTGTTTGGTCACAGGGTAACTGGTTTGGGTCAGGCATGAGGAGGGGTGCCACGGGAGGAGCTTCATCATGGGGTTGGGCTGAGCCAAAGGGAGGAAAATATGTAATATCTTCAAGGGTCGGGTCTGTCGGGAGAACCTCCGGGGGAGGTTTTGCTGGGAAATCTTCTGGGAGCATTGCAAGAGGAGCAGTCAGTTCATCCTGAGCCTCTAAGGTAGGTGATTTTCTTTAACAAGACAAGTACCAAGCTGCTATGTTATTTGGCTTGCCACAGGGTCATGGCATGGTGAGGAGCGAACCCCGAAGCCTGGCTAGAGTCCACAAGAGGTCTCACCAGAGCTCGAAGGCTCGATGGAGGGATGGGAGATATCTGGAAAATTGGTGCTTAGTAATGCTAACAGGGAAATGAGGTTCCGGAGACCCCATCATGTCCAGAAGAAGCGGGAGCCAAGGTGTGAGCTGAAGCGACAGGAAGGAGTGTCTGCATGGCTTCATGAAGGCACATGAGATGCAAATATCCCCAAGCGAGTGAACGCTGAATCCCAAATGAAAGAAGGAGGGTGGTGGCAGGTAACGTAAAGGCTAGAGGTGGTCAGGGTAGGGACGTGTCTGAGGTCATACGCTAGGTGGATGAGGAGGTGGCTAGGTGGTGGAAATCTTTAAAGGAGTTGTCATGTCAAGAGAGAACCCCATCTGGGGTAAGATCTTTGGTGTGAGAAATGTTCTTACAAGCAATGACTATAGGGTGAGTGGGATTGGTAGAGGGGGAACAAGAGAAGGTTCTTTCTTCAATCTCGACTCCATAAGTTTCCAGTCAGTCAGCTACTTGATTGGTCATTCTTCTAACATGGGAAGGAAGGATTACCTGTGTTGGCTGGAGAGAAGATTTTATTCTGAAAAGCCCATTCGTGAGTCGTCAACTGGGAGATAATTTCTTCGGATCTGCCCCATTGATAAGATGAGAGAGGAGCTTGGTAACAATTTGTAAATCCCCTTCCGCGATGAGGGGAGAGAGATCTAGCTTCGAAGCTGCTTGCAATCCATAGAGAAGACTCCAGATTTCTACAACATTTTTGGTATTATGCCCCATGCTACCTGCTAGGATGTGTAGGATTTCTCCATCGATATTTCAGATGAATTCTTTGTAGCCCGTTGGTCCTGGGTTTCCTTTGGAGGCTTCATAAAAATTGAGTTAGAAGAAATTCAAAGGTGGAGCCTTCCAAAGAGTGGGGTTGCTCATGCATCCCTCAGTTTCCCTGGGCCATTCTGAGGTTGGGGTTCTTTTTCTAGAGTCTATACTTAAGGCTACAAAGTATAGACTCTAGGCATCCAGAACAGGGTAAAAGATATGGAAAGGAGAAAACAACTGGAAGAGTAACTATGGTTGATTTCTAAGTGGTCTACATCTAACTTCCACTTGTTCTTGAATGGTTATATCCCATTCAATGGCTTCCCACGAACATTCAAGTTCAACCTGGGTGGTTGCATTTCTTAGGATAATATCAAAGAGGTTTAAGGCAATGTTGGTTTGGTCTGAGAGGCTAGGTTCTA
>ML776550.1:2253335-2266788 GCA_009831015.1 Picea engelmannii
ACCATTCTTCTAGGATAACTCAATCCATAAAGCGTCTTCCCGTGAGGGCTTTCACCATAAGGGGACCACTTTGGAGTTCATCCATTTGTTTACCTTTGCATCGATTGGTTTCCACTTGGACATATAACATTCTCATCAAGGGAGTCATATAAATCAATTACTTGACATCAACCAATGACATCAATCAAACCAAACCATTTACATCAATGACATATGATCCAACAATCTCCCAAGTAATCAAACCATTGGCATCAATGACAAACCATTGGCATCAATGACAACATGATCCAACAAAAACATCCTATGAAACCAATTAATAGTTTAACAAAATCGAAGGTCGTTTTCGGTAACTAAGTTAAAATTTGAAACCAAGTATGAAATGAAAGAAAACATAGATTTGTCAAACAATGTGAGGCATCAACTCTAGAAGAATATCATGTTGTAATGGAAGAAGAAAAAGAAAAGAAACACTTTAATGAAGCATAAAATATAGATATCTAAGTAATCCACAGGTCTTGTACCTGCTAATAATCGATACAGAGGAAAAGCTGTAAATATTAGATAACTAAAACATGATCGCCACAGTAGAAGTTGTACTAAATTGTAGTTAATGCATTCATCAAAGATATATATAAAAATGACATGAAGTATGAAATAATAGAGGAAATCACATAACTTAATCTTGATGGAATCTGGATTCTTCAATTCACTTTGTATTAATCCTAGCAAAGGAAAATTTCTCTATTACAATCTGCCAAAATAAAAAGCCCCTTCTTTACATAATCAAAGATGTATTTATACCAACAAGTGGCGTTATAATTCAATCATTCAAAGAACGGGAGTTACGAGCTAAGCATGTGGAATGCTTCACTTGTTGTCCCTATCTTTTTCTACATGCCTTTCACCTCTCCCTATAGCCTAACATCCAAAACTTTGAAAATATGTTTAATTACATTATTTTCTTCCTGAATCTTTTCCTTGCCCATGCTTGATACATTTAAGACATCTCTCTACCAGGTGGGTGATATACTTGGAGGGATCGACTTGGTTTTTTGCCTCAAATAAGTAACGCTTCTTGTCCAGTTGCAGGATCCTCCCTCCCACCTATCGATCTTCTGTCATGATGGATAGTGATAGTAAATTTGGCTTAATTATCCATTTGTCAATCTAAGCAATGTCGACTTGACTTACTTGAGAGAGATCGGCTTGATCCCTTTCCATACTTTCTTTGATATCTAACAGATGCTTGGCTATGTTTATTTTCTCTAACATTCCAACACTAGCTTCTCTATCGATCTCTAACAATTTTTTGTTTATTGAACCAAATATTTCTTCACAAGAATCCCTCACCTCTTTGGCCCTTTTTCTGGTTTTGGATATATCATGTTCCCAGGCCGTCAACAGGATATGCCCCCTGGTTTATTCTTTAATGGACAATCTAGAAGCGATGGCTACCTCTTCCTTTGTTGCAGATGTGACATCTTCTTGGAATGTACTTCGGGCTACCCGAGCTTCCCCTTCTCTTAAAGTGACTTGGTCCAGGGCTTGGTCTACTAGTTGAACATGATCCTAGATGATTTCTATTTTGGCAAGCAAACTCTGTTGAGCCATTTCTATTCTTCTTTGGATCTTCGTGACCTGGGTTTGGAATATCATCATGTCTATGACCTGGCTTTCGACGAGATCCAACTCATTCTGCAGCTAGTTTATCAATTCCTCCTATCACTCAGCTTGCATTTGGTTCTCTTCGACTGACTACTGCATTTGCTCAAGATTAGTCTTGAGTTGCTCGATTTCCTATCGGTTGACCTCTCTTGCTTGCTCGAGCTCTTTATATGCCTTGTTTCGAGCATTTGTCTCTGATTCTGATAGACGGCTCTGCAACTCATTGATCAACCGATCCTTTTGTTTCAATCATCTCCTTAGGGTCCCAACTGAGTATTGGTTTGTGGTGGCATAGGCCCCCAACATTCCTGCTATCTCGTCAGTGAACTCTTATTCTTCTAAATCTTTGTCGTCTATCATTATTTTGAATTTTTTGGCCACTGCGCCTACCTGGTGATGCATTTCCCATTTCACTATGGCCCTCCTTTTCTTGCTGAAGAAAAACTCTCTAGCGGAAAAACATTCGGCGGTGATAGGTGTCAAGTATTCTATAGATATCACTCCAGCATCAAGGTCCCCTCTGGAAAACTGTAGGGGTGTGACAGACGAGATGGGAATGCCAATTTCTAAGGGTATATTTTTTTCACCAGCATCAGTACCCAATTTATTTGATGTGAGCAACAATGGGTCTCCTACCTTCTTTGCGGGCATCTCAACTCTAACCTCGGTCGGTCTGTCCATATTATCTGCCCCTGGGGATATTTATTCGTGGCTTAGGCCTTCGGATTCTTGTTTGAGGACCTTAGTTTTCTCTTTGTTCCCTTGAGCTTCCTGTTCATCCGAGCCTGTGCTTGTTGGGCCCTCGATTTCCACTTGTTGAGACCCCAAGGGTTTTGAGACTGTACGTTGCAAAAATCTGGGGATCCTGCTCCTCCGGTGCTCCAGGAACTTATAAAAAACGAACATGTCTCCGAACTGGAGGGTTCGAACCCAGTTTAGAACTTTTGACTAAGTTTTTAGCCCTCAGAAAACTTCATCATGGGGGGAGACTCCATGCTCGTATATTTGCAGGTTGCAACCTGTCAGGTGGTTGCCCACAATCTTATGCAGGTCATGCTTCTTAAACTCGATGCCCACTAGTCTCATCTCGCTCTAGGTTGCGGCCTCTGCTTTAGCATGGCTAAAGTCTAATAAAGAATAGGTGCTAATGTGTATGGGAAAAAGTGGCCATACCTTCTTCTGAACTCCCTTGAGTTCATTGCTTATCCTGTCGAGCACCGTTTGCCTGACAATCTCACGACACACCAGCTTATCTGGTAAAAACAGAGGTAGGTCATATGGTGGAATAGAGAAACCAAAAACCCTAATATATGAAAATTCCCTTTCAATATACCAGTCTGCTATGCGGCTTAAATATTCCACGGCTTTATCTGAAATCCAGGGGGTGGTTGGTCAAAGATAGAAATATGCATGGGCACCACTAGGCAATTGAAAATCTCGTATACGAACTCCTTGGATTTATCCTCCCAGAGCTTCGAATGGTATTCGTGAATAGGTTGTTCATTGGTTGGAGTCCAAATCCAGCTCATTAATGGCAAAGGCGTCAAGAAGCACACAACATCCATTATGTAAGCTGAAATAAAAAACGAGGACGTTCTCCCACTTGCCTTTTTCTCCCGGTATTTTGTGATTCGGCTGGCCAGACTATCAGAGAAAATCTTGGCCCAATCGAACGTGAAACCCTCATCTACTGTGTGAATCCGTAGTACCCATGGGAGGAAGAAGTGAGCGGTATCCTCCTTCCCATATAGCCTACAGACCATCGTTTCTACATACATGAATTGTGGCTCCAACATTGAGATCGAATATATTCCATTGGAGTTGGTCGTGAATTTCGCAGGGTGCGAATACCAATCTTTAATAAGGTCAGATAGGCTTTTCCCATACTACTCCCATTCTTTAATTTTGAAGACTTCTAAGAATTCGACGTTGTGTGTGAATCTCGGCATGGGAGACAATTTGTACATTTCTCATATATGTTCTGGCCTGAAAGTCCCAACCGCCACCTTCTACTCATTGAAAATTGTCTTGGTTGGGATGTATACATGGTCGAGCGCCCATTTTATCATATCACAATACAGGAGGAGATGTGGGCTTGCCGTGATCTTGTGTATCTCAGACTGAGTGACAACTTTATATTTTATGGATATGTCATCTTTCTCATTACTGCTGGAATCGTCTGAACAATTGATAAGCTCACGTTGCAAGACATCGGAGACTTGTGTCCCTGTTTTGACAGTATTGATGCTCCTGGGTGAAGTATCGAAGATAATATCTGAACCTTGACCCGAACTCTCACCAGTAGTATTGGGAGTTTTCCTCAGATCCATAATATAGAACCCTTTGATTCGGCCTTCTGTCACAGAAAGAGAAAATACAAACATGGCTTACTTTGGAAAAATGGCTCTACAGAAAACTAGAAAGAATTTCAAATGAACGATAGTAATCCTTTCGTTTTGAGCACTTAAATCCTATATGAGTTCTCAGTGACAAAACGTTCAAATCATTAAAGGAAATATTTTAGAGATAAAATCAGATCTTAGTATCAATCACTTCATAGGACCTTCTTATAAATGTCATAAATGTTTTGATGGTGTGACTCAAGAAGAATGTAGAGACATTTAAAGCTTTGTCCATAGGCTGTACTGATGTAAAAATTGATTAAGGTGTTAGTCAATCCAGCTTAGTCTGTTTATTAAGTGCTTTTAGTTCTTAATTGCTTTTTTCGGCGTTCTCAACTTCAGAATATTTCTACCCTCAGTTTTGGACCATGAACCCCAGAGATTGCGAAACTGCAATTTGGTAGATTAACACTAATTACCTTTGGGTTTTAATTTATCAAGATTAAAAAAGGATCTCGCGACCTCGGGTATCGGGGTTACAAGTAGCATATCCCCGGAAGTCATGGAATAAGTAAAGTTTGAATTGTGAACTCGTGACATGACTATATTAAGTGATAATCCTCTATTTAAAACTTTTAATTAATCGTGATTTGGGAAAAAATTTCTAAACTTTGCGAATTCGGGAGTCGGGATTACTAGGGGAGACAATTCGATAACACTTTGTCACAAGGAAACCCGAATCGTGAAATTTCGATGGGCCTTATTAAAATTTAAACACTTTTAGCTTTCACTTAAGCGTGTTTAAAATGGGTTCTCGGGGTTTTGGAACTCGAGGCTTTAAGTAAGCTGGGAAAATATATCTTTATACATCGCGAACTGTTGATTTCTAAGAAACCAAAACAAGTCTCTTAAATAAAAATCATTGTTAAGAGGCAGCTCCATAGCTAATCTTTAGTCTTGAAAATTTTATAAAAAGGGGGTTGTTCCAACATAGGCTCCATCTAGGGATCTCGTCTCCCTGCAAGATGAGAAGAACAGTAGACCACGTGCCTTTATTGGGTGAATGGAGTCATTAGTTTTCTTCTGTGAGACTTGTTTATAAAGAGGATATAGAAGAAAAAGGAGGGTTTCATCCTTAACTCTAAAAGCCTTCAGGACTTCATCCCTTACCTATCTCAAAGTTGGTCCACCTGGTAGCTTCCCCTTCCCTAACACTGAACTTGTGTCTTCTTAGGATGACCATAGAATCTTAAGGATTTAAACAGGTTTTGTTGATTTTGCTTGCATCAGTGTGAAGTAGTTTTGACTTTTTTAAACATGGATTCATGTACGGACATGGGATGTAGATCTGGCTTCAAGTGAAAACTGGTCACAGATAACAATATGTTTCATGTATAACATCCTTACAGATATCTTGGACATTGCTTCACTGCCAGCGAGCCTGTTCAGTACCTCGGTGAAGTTATCGGGTTCCCCTTTATTGAATTTCCTTTCACCACTTCAAGTTGTAACTTTGCATTTAAATGTTGAGATGAGGGAAATCATTTCATGAATTTCCTTTCATCATCTCTTTGGGACTGGATGGGGGCAATCAAATTTTTTGAATTTCCTTTCACCATCTGTCTATACTTTTCTTTTGACATGAAGTGGGGGCAATCAATTAGTATAAAGTATACCAGGGGTGATATCTGTGTATAATTTTCTATAGAGATCTGCTAACTCATTTGGATTAATCTGGACCAGTTTCCCCTTTGACCTTAAAAACATCTTAGTCCACAGATAACTTATAGGGAACTTTATTTCCGGGGGCCTTCTTTTGATGTAAAAATGATCATTAAAAATTGTTGAAATAACTAAGAGAATTAGGATCATCCCACGCATATCTTAGTTCAGTAGGAGCCAAAGAGATATCTGGGCAGCCTTCAAAACAATCTTTTTCTAGCTTCGAGTGGTAAGGTGTAACTCCTTCTTATTTTGTGGATGTTATAGGGAAACATCTGGTTCCAGGGGAGAAAGAAATGCAAAAAGGGAGGAAAAGTGACGAGGAAAGCTCAATTTTTATAAGCACAGGCATTATACTTAGTTTTGACCCTGGAAACTTTTTCTTTGAGTCTACTTTACTTCTGCAGTTTGTTTCAAATTTCTTCATCTTATTTGGGAGGAACTCCTTGGAAACCATAGTGACAAAATTTCTTTGGTGTGCATACCCAGCGAAAAACCACATTCGATGAAACGTTGTTGCACCTAGGTGATAATCATTCAAAAAATCTAGACGGTTAGGGTGATCATACCTTTGCCTTACAATTTCGATTTTGTCTTAATAAACTTTCTTTTATCACCTATTTCGGGTAGATTGATTTCCTTATGCATGCCCATCCATTTTATTCTTTTTTCTATTGGGGTTGTAAGCCGTAATCCTGAAAGAAAAAACCAGCAGGAGTATCAAGGTTTTAAGGTTTATAGATTTCGAGACGTTGATTATTGTATATCCTTATTCCTAAGAGATCACTGACCTATTTTATTTGTGATGAAGGTAAACCCAACCAAAGCTATAAAAAGAAAATGAAAACACAAACTGGTATATACAATGGAAACTGGGAAATCATTTATTGCATATAATGCTTCAGATAATGCTCGTTAACAAGGGCATTGAATATTTTACCGTCCAAATTTTCCAATAGAAACAAATTCTTCCCTTCAGACGCTGTGACTTTGAACAGTCCATACCAGATATGGTCAAATTTACCATGTTTCAGAGAGTCTTCTCTCCTATCATCCCATTTCAAAACCAAATCACCAGGGAGGAATTCCCTGTCTTTGGCCTTATGATCGAAGAGTGCTTTCATGTTGTCCTGGTATTTCTGCATCCTTTCGTCCACCTCGGTCCTGTGTTGTTGGACCTCAATTAGCTTATTTATTCTCCTTGTGACATGGTTTGGTTCTTCTTTCTCATCTTGCCATAGCTTCATCAAAGGGAGCGCTAGATTTATAGGTAATACCACGTCAGTCCTGTATACCATTTGGAAAGAGAAGTACCAATGGATTTCTTTGTACCTATCTGATTTTCCCACAAAGCGTACTTCAAATGCACATGCCAAGATTTTTTTTTTTTGCTCAACACCTTCTTAATTATGGTAATTAAACTTTTATTTGATGACTCAGCCAACCCATTTCCTTGAGGGTAATATGTTGTGGAGTGGCCCAATATGATGTTATATTTTTGTCAAAATCTGACCATTTCCATAGACTTGAATGCCTGGGCATTATCCATGACTATATTTCGGGGACAGCCGAATCTGGACAGTATGTTCTCTTCCAAGAAATCTATTACCACTGAATCAGTTGCCTTTTCAGTTGGAATAGCCTCCACCCATTTGGTGAAGTAATCTGTAGCAGCGAGGATCCATTTGTATTGAGCGCTAGAATGCAGGTTGATTTCACCTATAAAATCTAACCCCCATTGTTGAAAAGGGGCTTCGGTTTTGACCGGAACCAGAGGTAGCACTAGGATCTTCTGTTTACCCATGAACAACTGGAAAGGGTTATAGGTTCTAACTTTGGAGTTGACATATGAGAATAGTTTAGGCCAATAATATCCTGCCCTCAGGATTTTATAAATTGTTGCTCTCTAGGTGTGATGCCCTCTGTACACTCCTTCGTGAAATTAATTTATGAACCCCTTTGTTTCTGATTCTACTAAACAAACCAGTAGGAATCCTAATGGGTCCTTCTAGTACAATTGGATTTTGGATATACAGTACTTCACCACATACAGCTTCAGTGTCCTGGCTTTAACTGGAGATAGATCACTTGGGCATTTCAGGGTCAGTAGGTAGGACACTATGTCTTTATACCAATCTGATAAGACAAACTTCTCTTCGATTTTGGTTGTAGTTATTTGGTCATTGAGCTCATTTACGTCCACACATCATTCATATCCTTGCAGGTTATTCATTCTGAGTTCTCTGAAATTTGATTTAGCTAAGAGCTTAACCAAACCCTGTCCTTTTACTAGTTTTGTTGGTCTCACCTCTAGATCAAATTCTTGAATTTTAGCAAGCCATCAACCCCTCTTCCCATCGTCGTTGAGATGAACCAATATATCTTTTACAGAACTCGTGGGCACCTATGAAATTACCTTGGAGTGTAGAACGTAGGTTCTGAAATCCTTTAGCACCTTCACTATAGCATACGCTTGCTTTTCCATTATATCATATGTCAATTCAGCGTCTCTAAGACTTTTACTGAAAAAAACTATTGGTTGCTCGAAACCTTCTTCATTCTTCTAGAGGAGTATTGTCACCACTGTGTGCTCGGATGTGAATGAGAAAATCAAGAAATATTTTAGATAATCAGGGCTTGCCAGTACGAGCACTTCATTGATAAATTTCTTGATGCATGCAAATGACGCTTTAGATTCTGGCGTCCATTTCACTTCGTTGTTATTCTTTAGCATATCTGTGGTCAATTTCACGATTTCAGCAAAGTTTGGGACAAATCTTCTCAAAAAAATTATTTTTCCTAAAAATGACTGAATTTCTTTTACATTTCTAGGAATATTTATGGTGTCTATTGCTTCTACCCTTTTAGGATCAATTTTAATTCCATCTCGAGACATAATGTGGCCCAAGAGTTTACCTTCTTGCATTGCAAAATGAGACTTCTTGGGGTTTAAGGACAAACCAAATTTTCGGCATTTTTTGAACGTTTGCTTCAGATGTATTAGATGGTCTTCATCGGATTTAGAAAAAATAGTTAGATCGTCAAGGTAGATAACCACGAATTTATCTCTCTCACTGATGAAAGAGATATCCATAGTGCATTGGAAGGTAGCACCTGCATTCATCAGACCAAAAGGAATTTTTTCATACATAAATGTGCCCCAAGGGGTGGTGAAATCTGTTTTTTCTTTATCATGCTCATTGACAACAATTTGATTGTAACCGGAAAACCCATCGATCATCGACATCCTATTTGCCCCAACTACTTTTTCCAAAATGTGATCCATTATGGGTAGAGGATAATTGTCTTTGAGAGATGACTTATTTATATTTCTAAAGTCTACACACAGTCTGATCTCCCCACTCTTCTTCCTAACCAGGACTAGGTTCACCACCCAGTCAGAGTACCTGAGAGGTACAATTATTTTTGCGTCTAAAATCTTTTTCACTTATTTTTCGACCATAGGCAATAAAATGGGGTTGATTTGTCTGAGTTTCTTTTTGAAGGGTTTAACACCAGGTTTCAAATGTATCTTGTGCTCGATCATAGAGGTGTCATAGGTTTTGAGCTCATCGTAAGACCATGCAAAAATATCCTTGTATTGTTCGAGTAAGTCTGTATACTTTCTTTTTATCTCAGGAGGAAGGTACTTTGATAGTTTCACTATCCTAGGTTCTTTAGTAGTTCCCACATCACAGTCTTCGACCTCCTCTGGTTGGGGATGCAAGGTAGACCTCAAGGGAATATCATTTTGATCAAACAACCTTTCCAGAGGTATCAGGCCCTTAGGGATCTGATTATTTTTTAACACTAGCATGCGATGATTTGCAATTTTTTCTTGGAACTCCTAAGTCTCCTCCCCTTCCTGCATAATCTAGATATGGTCATTTTGGTTTTCCTGGTCAATGTGAGTTTCGACAAAATCATCCACCATTTCCAGTAACTTTCTGATCTGTTCGTCATCTTCAAATACCTACCATTGTTGTATGTTGTTTGGTATGGATGGTTTGTGCCTCACCTCTATGTGGTATTTCAATTTGAAAGCAGTAGGGGGTGTGAAGGTCAAAGTTGCTTTGGCCAATGAATCGACTTGCTGGTTTTCTGCACGTGGGATGAAATGAACCTTTACTGATGAAAATAAATTTTCCATTAGATCCTAGGCACAATTTTTGTAGGACCTTTGTCTCAGGTGCTTGTCGTGGTACTGTCGATTTACCTTCTTCACAATCAGTTCTGCATCTCCATAGACTTCTATGTTCTTTATGTTTAGCTTCTTGGAAGCTTCTAGTCCCAAGACTAGAGCTTCATATTCGCATACATTGTTTTTTTAGTCTATGTCCCACTGTAGCCTGTAAGAGAAGGAGAGAACAAATTCATTTTCATGTGCTACAAAAAGCACTCTTGCACCTGCTCCTCCACACAACGAAACACCATCAAAAAAAAAATTCCATGTTCAAGTGCTATACACATTTTTATCTGTCTTTTCAGTTTTGTTTTCATCTATATAAATTTCTTCTGTACAATTATTTTCTCTCTCGTCAAAAGACTATTGGAAGCCAATTCATTTTTTAATTGCTCTTAAAAAAAAGCTGCCTACACCCCTTGTCTCGTTAATGACAAATCATCGTCGCATTATGCTTTTAGACATTTGTTTCATTTTTTGCGACAATTACAATTTGGTTTCGATTCGATTTTCACAACTGAAAGTGTGAAAATACCTTTTTCATCGTTTGGACTGAAGTCGTCGTTTATTGATTTTTACAAAAGACACTTGACCATTGGTTTATCGCATGACTGCAAAAGATTTTTCAAACTCGTGTCCTTACCTTGATTGCGCATTTGGATCTAAGCATGAAGATTTAATGGTTTTATTCTGATCCTATAAAGGTTATGATGGATTTGGTCTTATATGTTTTATTCTTATTGCTATGGGCTCTTGACTCATTTATTATATGAGAAATTCTTGATTGCAATGTTCTAAAAACTTTGGAATATAAACATCTGAATATGCAACAAATACATTGATAAGTTTATAAGGTCAATTTGAGAAATAGCAATAGTTTGAGGGCGCGTTGATGAAATCTTTTGGATTTTAATTTTAAATCGATGCTTGGTATATTGTTTAGTAAATTGATATTGCATTGGACGATTCATAGTTTTAAACTATGTATTGGAATTTATTAAATTAAAACCTTGGTGTAAAACGATTGATTGACACGATGGATATGGTGTTGGATTGAACTGTACACTTGGCAATGGATGTAACGTATGGTGTTGGTTCTATTTCGGGTAACTGGCATGTTAATATGATGATACACCTATTTGTTGGACGATACGCATGGTATAAACGACTATGGTTATGATAACACTGTACTCAGCAATTAATACAATGTGTGGCAGTGTTAATCCCACCACCTTCGCACGCATGCAGTTAATTCCGGTCTCCTCGAGCATTGAAGCTGTCAAACCCTCTCATTTTGATTCTGTGCATTGTTTCATTCAGTTCGAACCCTACCATGTACATAAGCCATGGCTCCTGTCGTAAGGGCCGAGCCCAACGGGTGCCAAGCATTGTTGACATTTGATGGTGCATATAGCGACCTGGAGAATCACGGGTGGCTCGCTTTCATAAGGAAGTTTGATGGTTATAACTTCACTGTGGCTCGGCAATTTGCATTATCGTTCGATGGCTGCTGAGCCAAAGTTGGAGATGTCCAGATTGAAATCACTGAACAGTTTCTCAGCTTGGCAACTAGCCTGCCTGTCAAGGGACAAAATGGTCGAAAAGTTGCAAGGTAGATGATGTGCCATGGACATTACAGTTCCAATCTCTCACAGTCAGCTCATGCGATAGAGGTTTTCCTGCAAAGATGTTGAAACCCCGCTGGTATGATCTCTTAATGATTATCAAACAATTTGTTACTTGTGAAGGCAGGTACGGGTTTATTTTCTTGTTCCACCTGCGTTTATTAATGGTTTTTATGGGATTCAAATTAAGTATGCCTCACTATCTGCACCGAAGTTTATTCAAAATGGCTAAACGATACAAGCGTAGCCAGGCTGACACTAGCCTCTTCCATGTGGGGTTGATTAAAATGATTTTTGTTCATGAATTGGGGTTACGTCGTGATTCTTGGCATGAGTTTCTTAGTCGTAATGGCTTTGAAGAGTCTAACCCTCCACAGGTGGATAAGCCCATGGTGACCGAGAGCAAACCTACCCCTGTGCCTTATAGTGTTTTACTACCCAAACCCCAACCCGATTCACCTTCAAATTCGCCTATGGCTGTGACTAAATAGACCGAAGTTGCTAAGCCGACAACCAAAAACACTAGAGCGAAGACTGGTGCTAATACTAAAGGCAAGAGAAATGCGAGGTTGATCTCTCGGATGGCGAGGAATAAAACTAAGCCCCCTGCCAAAACAGAGCCCATCGTGGTCAGCGAAGACTCTGATTCAGACATTGAACGATTTCTCACCGAAGAGTATCCTTACTCAGAGGGATTGTGTAACAAACCTCCTTATGATTTTGTCAAGAACTTACCTCCTTGTCTGCAGGATAACCCTGACTTCAATGGTATTGAACCACCTCATGAAACCCTTGGGGAATCATCAAAACCCCCTTCTGTTCAAGCTGTTGCTCCACCTTGCGATCAGTGTGGGTTGTGGTTGGAAAGGTAATACTTGGATGTACCTATGCTGCAATCCAAAATTCACGATTTGGAAAACCAAGTGGCAAAGCTCACTGGTCAGAATGCAAGAGAACAATCCAACGACAAGAAGCAACGAACCACGGGTTCAATCCTGTTCAAAAATTTCGAGTCTTCTACTGCAATTGTCAATTCAAAATTGACATAGTCTCAGCAACTGTGGTGGTATAATTTTCACTCATTTATATTACTCTCTGTGTATATATTTCGCTTGCTTTGTTACATAAACATGCTTTGCTGTGTGTAATGTTTGTTTTATAAATCAATTTTTGTTATAGTTTAGGATTCGATTGGATTTGGTTTTTGATTCGATGGATCATCGAATAGATATGATTGTTCAGATTTAGCTCGATGCTCTATTAATAAGACAAGCTGTTAATATTTTTAAAAATGGACTGTTGGTTGGTATCTCTATACAGTCAATGCTATGATTCGAATTGATTATGGGATGAGTATAATTGATAAATGGGTTAACTGTTTCAATTTTCTTCGATCAAATTTCATACTTTTCTGTTGATACATAACTGAATTGCAACTGATTTAATTCTCATTGATTACAACTTATTCGATCCATATACTGTTTGAATTGGATTCTGATTAATGTTACGATGTTATTTCTATAATTAACTCCGTGAAGAGTTGCGTTGATTATCGCTCAGTTCATGAATTTGTAGATTTTATCATGCCTCTGTCCAATCGACTGTGTAAAGATTCTTGAGTCGATATGTTTTCATCCGATTACAATGGAGGCTATTTACACATCGTGCTTTTAATCAAACGATATCAATCTGTTGCTATAACTAGTCGATGACAGTTATGACCATACCTGTAAATTGTTTGTCTGTGGCTAGATTCTATGGATATAGTTATGAATGTTCTATCGTGATGGATTTCTATAGTGGCAATTGATTAAACGACATGCAAATCAATAAATTTTGATTTACCATTGATTGCATTCATGGAACAGTCTTGTTAAGATTTGATTCGATTTTATGTCGATTAGGAAAACAGAGCA
>ML776550.1:2275247-2314595 GCA_009831015.1 Picea engelmannii
TGTTAGTTCAATTTGTGGATCATAGCTTTGTCTTCTTCATAAATCGAACTGTAATATATAGATTTGCTGCATAATAGGTTTCCCTTTTGCAGGAATTTATAATCAGAAAATTGTTATGATTTCTTTTATGTCTTGTTTGTCCTATAACATACTTCAAGAAGCAGCATAGCTGATCATTTACGAGAAGCATACGGATTAACCAGTGTGAGTTTCCCTCCTCCGAACAGCTCAGAAGTTATCATACACAGGGCAGACTTGGAGCGTTTCCAGGTTTTGTTTGTCATTTGTTTGCTTAGTATATTAGTTAGTTTTTAAGTTAATTAATATACTAGATCGTTTAATTTCAGTTACTTACTTTCTTATTCATAAATAATAAAATCAAAAAAGAGTTATCTTCGCTGTCTTGGGACAGCAAGCACATCAGTTTCATAGGTTTCATTCAAATCTGTAGATTGTATGCAATGTATATTTGTGAATAAACTGTAATTAATTTGATAATTAGATAGTTGATTTGAGTTATTATAAGAGTAATTTGTAGTTTGTAGATAGAATAGTTTGGATAGTTTATATTTTATATATTAGTTCCTTTATTTGTTTTATTAGTTTCTAGTTTCCTCTATTTTAGTTTAATTTCTTTTATTTAGTTAGTTAGTTTGTTTTAAGTTGATTTTTATTAGTTTCTAGTTTCCTTAGTTCATATTACTTAGCTCAGATCATTTCTCTCTTTGGTTTTCTTAGGAGACCTTAGAGCGGCCAACAGAGCCGTTAAACTCGTCAGGGTGGTCCATTCCAAACGGCTTGGGTTATTTAGACAACCTCGGACCGGTTCCACTCTCCCAGTTGACGGATGGTCGATTTCGCCTGTCAACAAAGACAAAATATGATTTTCCAAGTCTTGATTGATGACATAAACAGGGTAATTGATAGGATTTTGAGGATTTCTTACCGTATATGCCAACCGTGTTTCCCTGTATAACTGAGTGAACTTCCTGCCAAAAACAGGGATCGTGGCATAGGTCATATCCAGTTGAAGAGATCCCCCAAGCTTGGCTCCCCAAGATCTAGATAATAGAAAACCATACTTTGGGGGTATATCAGTGACAACTACATCCATTAGGACATTTTTCACCGAAATCTGGGTGAGAGTGACTATTAAATATTTGATCATGCCCATGCACTTAACTCTCCTTGAATGGAATGAGTAAAGATCTCCATAGGGTCTGGTGATTTTGAGACCTAGTCTATCCATAAAATATTTGGGAATTACATTATGAGAGGCTCCAAAGTCCAGCATGCAATTATGCAGCAATCAATCATGTAGGTTTAGGGTAATATAGAAGGGGGTGAAGGTATCTCTAGTAGCTTCAAAATGTGGACCAAAAGTGATATTAGGCTTATCATATTCCATATTTATCACATCACACTGACTCTCTAAATCTGAAAAATTTATCATTTTGGTTATTTACTTTCGATACACAGGGTTCTTCACCAACTCGACCAAAGGTATTGGTATCTTGATCTTATTTATCTTGTTTTCTAGCAGAAACTTCCCGCAACTCTATCTATTTCATTGGCTGAAACTTCAGACTCTTTCTTTTCCAATTTATTTGTTTGCACTATTTTATTTTTGGTGGTTCTGGTTTCCGGTGTTTGTGTTTCAGCTATCTTAGTTCTTCTCGCTTGGGTTTTAGCCTCCTTTACATTGGTATTCTAAGAGTATACCCCTTTGTTATTTCACATCTCGGTCTCTTTCTGGGCGGGCTCATATGTTTTGCCTCTAGGCAAAATTTTCTTGGGTTGAGTATTCGTCACAGGTTTATTTTTAGGCATCAGATTGTACTTATGTTGGAGCTTGGCCATTATAGTATCGGTCATCCCTTGATAAGTAGAATCATCAATGTTGTTTATGTTATCATCTTCAGTCAATGGTCATTCTGTGTTTAGAGACTTCTCATAATATTCCTTAGTTAAATGAGGTTGCATACAGTCGTCACCCAAATTGTTTACGTCTTCTTCTAAATTCTCAAACTCTTGCATATCATTTCCTCCAATAAAACTTCCATTTTTTAGAGGGGTTTGAATTTTTTGATCTTCATTTTTAATCTGTCTTTGTTGAATTTGAGGATTGGGGTTTCTTCTGAATTCTCTCTTAATGAATTGATCAGCTTTGGATTGGTCTAGCTCCATTCTTGAGATTTTGTTTGATAGCTCTTTTATTATCCTAGCCATATCATCCATTTTGTCATCTGAGGACCTTCTAGATCTAGAGGGGCCCGGTTGTTCTCTAAAACGTTTGGTCTCCCTATTTCCTATTTCGATTTTCATTTTTAATTTACCCGAAGCCATCATGTTTGACTCAATTTCCACAGCGTCATCTTGCATTAGGGTTAAGTCGACCCCTCTCCTTTCTTTTAACAGTAGAGAGAAATCGGTTTCGAAGGATCCTATGAAATTTACTTTGGTTGTGGGTTGGGATGGTTTAACTTCAACTAGGATCTTATTGTACAACTTGTTAAATCTCTGGATAACTTCCATAACAGTTTCTGAACCTTTTTTCTTTAAAGACCTGAACTCGGTCAAATAGTATAAATGATCCTTTATTTCGCCCCGTTGTCTAAGAAATAGGTCTTCTAGTGCATCATAGGATAATATTGAACCTGGGGGCATGCTCCAAAACCAAGTTCTTACCTGTCCTTGGAAAAACAACCAGGAATACACGTCCTCATGTTCGATACCTAGAATATCAACAAATTGATCGAAGAAGTTGATATGCTCAGCTACGGTTAGATATCCTTCTCCTGTGAACTTGGGCAAGTTTTTCATATAGTTTTCTGGTAAATCGTGGAGGGGTACTGGAAGGACCAAGGGGGCGTATCTAGTAGCTACCTTGGAAAAAATCCTAGGGAGTGGTTGTTTGCCTTGACCTCCTACTCCCCCTACTCCTCCTCCGGCGGTGGCCATGGATAATCTAGGAGAGGAAATTGGTGCATTATAAAGAGGGTTGGAAAAGATGTATAGTGACTCTCTAGCTTCCCCAAGGTGGAGGGGGGAATATTCAAGGAACTCTTTACCAGGGGAGGTGAAAGTTGAGAAAAGGGGAAAGGGTATACGAGGACTCGGTTCCTCTGATTTGCAGGATACGTAAATGGGAGAACCCACCGGTGTTGAATCTGAGTGTGTGGTACCTTCTTCAAGGCCTTGAGTGACATAGAAGTTTATATCGAGATTCCATGGGATATTAACAGAGATGAGATTTACGGCAGAAGTCTCACCCCTACTAACGTAAGAGGTAGTTGGAGAGGTTTCAGTCTTAATCTCAGGTAGGATTAACTTAGGGTTTAGGGTCTTGGCTTCGACAGTACTATCCGATGTTTTTTCGAGAGAATTTTCTCGCAAGGATGAAGGTTCAAGAGGGATCTTAGCTTTGTACTAGGTAGACTTGGGTTGGTAAACAACAGTGGTTTGTTTGAAAAGACCCCTTGGTTTAAGTATTTTTTCAGGATCAAAAACTGGCATAGTCTGTATAGAATCTGGGTTTTGTCGGGTGTTCCTTCGAATGGATTCTAGCTTACTTAAAAGTGGATTCACCAAGTGAATGATAAAGTTTTATCCTTAGCAAGGTGTTCACTCTTTTTCCACTATCAAAAAATGAAACTTGGAAATCTTGCTCTCTCAGGGGAAAGTGACTACGATTCTCCGATCCCCGACAACGGCGCCAGAAAGAGGTTGTTCTAGAGTCTGTACTTAAGGCTACAAAGTATAGAGTCTAGGCATCTAGAAGAGGGTAAAAGATATGGAAAGGAGCAAACAACTGGAAGAGAAACTATGGTTGATTTCTAAGTTGTCTACGTCTAACTTCCACTTGTTCTTGAATGGTTATATCTCGTTCAATGGCTGCCCACGAATGTTCGAGTTCGACCCGGGTGGTTTCAGTTCTTAGGATAGTATCAAAGAGGTTTAAGGCAATGCTGGTTTGGTTTAAGAGGCTAGGTTCTACATGAGGTTTCCTTGCAATAGGGGCAGTCATTTAAGGGACAAAAAATTTAAGAGGTTGTTGCTTTTAAGTTGTTGATTCAATTTTAGATTATATGAGAAAAAATCCTGTGAAACCAATTAATAGTTTAACAAAATCGAAGGTCGTTTTCCGTAACTAAGTTAAAATTTGAAACAAAGTATGAAACGAAAGAAAACATAGAGCTATCAGACAATGTGAGGCATCAATTCCAGAAGAATATCACGCTGTAATAGAAGAAGAAAAAGAAAAGAAACACTTTAATGAAACATAAACTATAGAGATCTAAGTAATCCATAGGTCTTGTACCTGCTAATAGCCGATACAGAGGAAAAGCTATAAATAATTAGATAACTAAAACATGATCTCCACAGTAGAATTTGTACTAAATTGTAGTTAAAGCATTCATCAAAGATATATATAAAAATGACATGAAGTATGAAATAACAAAGTAAAGGACATAACTCAATCTTGACAGAATATGGAGTCTTCAATTCTCTTTGAATTAATCCTGGCAAAGAAAAATTTCTCTATTACAATCTTCCAAAAGAAAAAGACCCTTCTTTACATAATCAAAGATGTATTTATACCAACATGTGGCGTTACAATTCAATCATTCAAATAACATGAGTTACGAGCCAAGCATGTGGAACGCTTCACTTGTTGTCCCTATCTTTTTGTGCAGGCCTTTCACCTCTCCCTGTCACTTGGCATCCAAAACTTTGAAAATACATGTGATTACATTATTTTCTTCCTGAATCGTTTCCTTGCCCATGCTCGATACATTTAAGACATCTCTCTACCAGCTGGGTGATAGACTTGGAGGGCTCGACTTGGTTTTTTTCCTCAAATAAGTAACGCTTCTTGTCCAGTTGCGGGATCCTCCCTCCCACCTGTCAATCTTCTGTCATGATGGATAGTAATAGTAAATTTGGATTAATTATCCATTTTTCAATCTGAGCAATGTTGACTTGACTTACTTGAGAGAGCTCAACTTGATCTCTTTCCATAATTTCTTTGATATCTAGTAGATGCTTGGCTATGTTGATTTTCCCTAACGTTCCACCACTAGCTTCTCTATCAAGCTCTAACAAATTTTTGTTTATTGAACCAAATATTTCTTCATAAGAATCCCTCACCTCTTTGGCCCTTTTCTTGTTATCAGATATATCATGTTTCTAGGCCGTCAACAGGATATTCCCCCTAGTATGTTCTTTAATGGACAATCTGGAAGCGATGGCTACCTCTTCCATTGCTGTGGATGTGATGGCTTCTTGGAATGTACTTCGGGTTACCCGGGCTTCCCCTTCTCTTAAAGTGGCTTGGTCAAGGGCTTGGTCTACTAGTTGAACATGATCCTAGATTATTTCTATTTTGGCAAGAAAAACTCTCCTGGCCCATTTCTATTCTTCTTCAGATCTATGCAGGCTTGGTTTGGAATATCGTCATGTATATGACCTGGATTTCGATGAGATCCAACTCAGTCTGCAGCTGGTTTATCAATTCCTCTTGTCGCTCAGCCTACATTTGTCTCTCTTCGACCGACTGTTGCATTTTCTCAAGATTAGTTTTGAGTTGCTTGATTTCTTGTCAGTCAACCTCTTTGGCTTGCTCGAGCTCTTTATATGCCTCGTTTTGAGCATTCATCTTTGATTTTGATAGATGACTTCGCAACTTGCTGATCAACCGATCCTTGTGTTTCAATCGGCTCCTTAGGATCCCAACTAAGTATTGGTTTGCAATGGCATAGGCCCCCAATGTTCCTGTTATCTCGTCAGCGAACTCTTCTTCTTCTAAATATTTGTCGTCTGTCATTATTTTGAATTTTTTGGCCACTGCACCTGCCTGATGATGCGTTTCCCATTTCACTATGTCCCTCCTTTTCTTGCTGAAGAAAAACTCGCTAGGGGGAAACTCTTCGACGGTGATAGGTGTCAATTATTCTATAGATATTGCTCCAGCATCAAGGTACCCTCTGGAAATCTATAGGGGTGTGACAGATGAGATGGGACTGCCAATTTCTGAGGGTATATTCTTCGCACCAGCATCCGTACCCAATTTATTCAGTGTGAGAAACAGTGGGTCTCCTACCTACTTTGCAGGCATCTCGACTCTAACCTTGGTCTATTTATCCAGATTATCTTCCCTTGAGTATCTTTCTTCATGGCTTGGGCCTTCGAATTCTTGTTTGAGGACCTTAGTTTTCTCTATGTTCCCTTGAGCTTCCTGTTAATCTATGCCTATGCCTGTTGGTCTCTCGGCTTCCTCTTGTTGATACCCTGAGGGTTTTGAGACTGTACCTTGCAAAACTTTGGGGAGCCCACTCCTCCGGTGCTCTTGGAACTTATAAAAATCAAACATGTCTCCGGATTGGAGGGCTCGAAACCAATTTAGAACTTCTGAGTAAGTTTTTACCCCTTGGAAAACTTCATCATGGGGGGAGACTCCGTGCTTGTATCTTTTTAGCTCGCAACTTTCCAGGTGGTTGCCCACAATCTTATGCGGGTCATGCTTCTTAAACTCAATGCCCGCTAGTATCATCTCACTCAGGGTTGTTGCCTCTGCTTTAGCATGGCCAAAATCTAATAAATAATAGGTGCCAATGTGTATGGGAAAAGGTGTCCATACCTTCTTCTGAACTCCCTTGAGTTCATTGATTATCCTACCGAGCACCGTTTGCCTAGAAATATCATGACACACCATCTTATCTGGTAAAAACAGAGGTAGGGAATATGGTGGAATAGAGAAACCAAAAACCCTAATATATGAAAATTCCCTTTCAATATACCAGTCTACTAAGTGGCTTAAATATTTCGCGGCTTTATTTGAAATCTGGGGGGTGGTTGGCCGAAGATAGAAATATGCATGGGCACCACTACCCAATTGAAAATATCGTATACGAACTCCTTCTCTTTATCCTCCCAAAGCTTTGAATGGTATTCATGAATAGGTTTTTCATTGGTTGGATTCCAACTCCAGCTCATTAATGGGAAAGGCATCAAGAAGAGCACAGCATCCATTATGTAAGCCGACATAAAAAAATGAGGACATTCTCCCACTTGCCTTTTGCTCTCGGTATTCTATGATCTAGTTGACCAGACTATCAGACAAAAGATTTTCCCAATCGAACGTGAAACCCTCAGCCACTATGTGAATCAACGGCACCCATGAGAGGAAGAAGTGAGCGGTATCCTCCTTCCCATACAGCCTAATGACCATCATTTCTACATACATGAATTGTGGCTCCAACACTGATATTGAATAGATTCTATTGGAGCCGGCCCTAAATTTTGCGGGGTGTGAATACCAATCTTTAATAAGGTCAGATAGGCATTTTCGATACAGATCAC
The DNA here is from genome assembly GCA_009831015.1 of Picea engelmannii. NCBI lineage: Eukaryota > Viridiplantae > Streptophyta > Pinopsida > Pinales > Pinaceae > Picea > Picea engelmannii. Next base: position 2,282,610 of record ML776550.1, read on the forward strand.
ATTCTTTCTTTTTGAAGACTTCTAAGAATTCGACGTTGTGTGTGAATTCGGTGTGGGAGACAATTTGTACATTTACTATATATGTTAGGGTCTGAAAGTCCCAACCGCCACCTTCTGCTCATTGAAAATTGTCCTGGTTGGGATGTCTGCATGGTCCAGCGCCCATTTTATCATATCAAAATATGAGAGGAGACGTGGCCTTGCTACAATCTTGTGTATCTCATACTGAGTGACAACTTTATATTTTACGGATATTTCCTCTTTCCCATTACCACTGGAATCATCTGAACAATTGATCATCTCGCATTGCAAGACGTCGGAGACTTGTGTCCATGTTTTGACAGTATTGATACTCCTGGGTGAAGTATCGGAGATAATATATGAACCTTGACCTGAACTCTCACCAGTAGTCTTGGGATTTTTCCTCGGAGCCATAATATAGAACCCTGTGAGTCGGCCTCCTATCACAGAAAGAAAAAATACAAATAGGGTTTACTTTGGAAAAATGGCTCTCCAGAAAAATAGAAATAATTTCAAACGAACGACGGTAATCCTTTCGTTTTGAGCACTTAAATCCTATACGAGTTGTCGTTGACAGAACGTTCAAATCATTAAAGAAAATATTTTAGAGATAAAATCAGATCTTAGTATCAATCACTTCACAGGACCTTCTTATAAATGTCATAACTTTTGATGGCGTGGAGAATACCAATATTTAATAAGGTCAGATAGGCTTTTCCCATACTGCTCGCATTCTTTCTTTTTGAAGACTTCTAAGAATTTGACGTTGTGTGTGAATCTTGGCATGGGAGACAATTTGTACATTTACCGTATATGTTCAGGCTTGAAAGTCCCAACCACCACATTCTGCTCATTGAAAATTGTCTTGGTTGGGATGTCTGCATGATCCAGCACCCATTTTATCATATCAAAATACGAGAAGAGATGTGGCCTTGCTGCAATCTTGTGTATCTCATATTGAGTGACAAATTTATATTTTATGGATATGTCCTCTTTCTCATTACCAATGGAATCGTCCAAACAATTGATCAGCTCGCGTTGCAAGATGTCAGAGACTTGTGTCCATGTTTTGACAGTATTGATGCTCTTGGGTGAAGTATCGGAGATAATATCTTAACCTTGACATGAACTCTCACCAGTAGTCTTGGGAGTTTTCCTCGGAGCCATAATATAGAACCCTGTGATTCGGCCTCCTGTCACAGAAAGAGAAAATACAAACAGGGTTTACTTTGGAAAAATGGCTCTCTAGAAAACTAGAAAAAATTTCAAACGAACGACGGTAATCCATTCGTTTTGAGCTCTTAAATACTATACGAGTTCTCGCTGACAAAATGTTCAAATCATTAAAGGAAATATTTTAGAGATAAAATCATATCTTAGTATCAATCACTTCACAGGACCTTCTTATAAATGTCATAACTTTTGATGGCATGACTTGGGAAGAACGCAGAGATGTTTAAAGCTTTGTCCATAGGTTGTACCAGTGTAAAATTTGATTAAGGTGTTAGTCAATCCAGCTTAGTCCGTTTATTAAGTGATTTTAGTTCTTAATTTCTTTTTTTGGCGTTCACAACTTCGAAATATTTCTACCCTCAGTTTTGGACCATGAACCCCAGAGATCGCGAAACTGCGATTTGGCAGATTAACACTAATTACCTTTGGTTTTTAATTTATCAAGATTAAAAAACGATCTTGCGACCTTAGGTATCGGGGTTACAAGTATCATATCCTCGAAAATCATGGCATAAGTAAAGTCTGAATCGCGAACTCGCGACATGATTATCTTAAGTGATAATCCTCTGTTTAAAACTTTTAATTAAGCGTGATTTGGGAAAAACTTTCTAAACTTTATGAATTTGGGAGTTGGGATTACGAGGGGTGAGAATTCGATAACATTTTTTCGCAGGGAAACCTGAATCGTGAAATTGCGATGGGTCTTATTAAAAGTTAAACACTTTTAGCTTGCACTTAAGCGTGTTTAAAACGGGTTCTCAGGGTTTCGGAACTTGGGGCTTTAAGTAGGCTGGGAAAATAACTCATTATACATCGCAAACTGCCAATTTCCAAGAAACCAAAATAAGTCTCTTAAATAAAAATCATTGTTAAGAGGCGGCTCCATAGCTAATCTTTAGTCTTGAAAATTTTAGAAAAAAGGGGTTGTTCCAACAGGGGTGATGTTCATGTTCCAAGCTCTGATGATATGTTGTTTGTTCTGAGGGCCTTAGAGGTCCTTCTCTGCCCATGGATGCAGTGAGATGGTTTCTTTGATGTTGGTGTAGATTGTGTCCCAAACCTCTTGCCACGTCCTGTTGACCGAGTTGAAAATTCTCCTGTTCCTTTCTTTCCTGATCTTCCACAGGATGAAGCCTGGGAGAAGTTACCAGATTCGATTGATAATGGGAGAGTGGTAGATCGAGCTTATCCATCCTGCAATGGTATCCTTTGGGCCTAGATGGTTTATGTCTAATGTTCTCATGATGCTGGCGCTCTAATCCCATATGCAAGAACTATAGGGGTAGAGGTTGAGGAGATGATTTATAGTTTCCTCCTCCTATTCGCATAGCTTACACCAAGATAGCCTAATGAAGCCTCATTTTCTTAGGTTGTCCCAAGTGAGGATGTTGTTGTGAGCCACTAACCAGAGAAAGGTGCTAACTTTCGGCTAGGATTTCATGTCCTAGATTTTTCCCCAAATCTCCTTGTGAGGCAGGGTGTTGTGACCTGCCTTTAGGGAGTACGCTTCAGGAATGTTAAAGGCGCATGTGGGGGAGTGGCCCCATATAAGTATATCCTCCCCTTGTTGATTGAGGAATTTTATGGATATGAGGTGCTACTGTAGGGGTCAGAGGTTGACAAGAGGTGGAATATTTAGGTGTTCATGGGTGATTTCCCATGTGCGCCATAATTCACCAGGATCAAAAGGCTTCCAGAAGTCAATGGCTTTGTGTAGTCCCGCGGAAAATTTAAGAGGAATGATGTCTCTAAGGTTGGGATCGGAATTAAAAGTGGGGAGTCGTTGCCATGAGTCGCTCCAGAATTTTGTTGAGGTTCCATTTTTCAGTTCCCAAAATGAGTGGTCCATGATGAGTCCTCAGTTATTCCGGGAAGCATTCCAAATAAGCGAACCTGGGCTTTAACCATTCCATCTGATGAGTTCTTTTTCTAGGGTTGTAGGGGTATATTATTTCCTCCAAAAGCGTGCCCAGAAATCCTGGGGTATTTTCAGCCATCTCCACCAGATTTTAGCACTGAGGACCTTGTTAAGAATGGTTGGGTCATGTAGACCAAGGCCTCCTATTTTTTTTCGGTTTCAAATATTTTTCCATCTTACCAAGGAGATTTTTCATCCTTCCTTGATGCCTTGCCACATAAACCTTCTTTGGATAGATCTCAGGTTGATGTGGATAGAACATAGGGCCACTAAAGTTGAGAAAGTGTAAATCGGGAGAGCTTGCAGGACAGATTTTAGGAGAATGAGTCACCCAGGAAGATTGAGAGCTTGAAAGGTCCAGAGGTAGAGTCTCTTTCTGAAACTAGACAACAGGGAGTTCCAGGAGGAGTTCCAAAGAGAGTTATCAATGAGGGGTATGCCCAGGTAGACTGATGGTGGGATACTATGGGTGAAGCCCAGGATGAGAGTGAGATGGTTTTGGATGAATAAGGGCATATTGAAGAAGAAGACTTGGGATTTGGTTAAGTTCACCTTCATTCCTGAAGCTTCACATAAGAGGTCAATGATGGATCTGAAGCACTGGGACTATTTGGTGGTGGAAATTCCCATAAGAAGGAGGTCGTCTACAAATTGGATATGGGAGATGGGGGGGGAGATGCAATGGGGGGTGAATCCCAAGAGAGAACGATCCTTGATGGCTTCTTTTAGCGTGTGGCTGAGCCCTTCTACGATGAGGATGAAAAGGAAGGGTGAGTGAGGGTCCCCTTGTCTGATTCCTATGGAGGGGGAAAAGGGTTTGGAAGGGACACCATTGACAAGGATTGAGAAAAGTGCTGAAGAGGTGAGGTTGAAAATCCAAGAGACCCGGGAGGGATCAAAGCCGAAAGCTAGGAGAGTGGATTTCAAATAGCTCCAGCTTATCTTATCGAATTCTTTGGAGAGATCCATCTTGAGGAGCATGCCTTGTGTTTTGGTGGATCAGAGGGAATGGATAACTTCATGAGCCAGAATGATGTTGTCCAGAATTTGGTGAACTTCCACATAGCCAGACTATTTAGGGGAGATTAGGAGCGGTAATATGGGCTTGAGCCTGGTTGCAATGATATTTGTTAGGAGTTTGTAGATGGTGTTGCAGAGGGATATAGGTAGGAATTGAGTTGGAGAGGTGGTGCCCTAATCTTTAGGAATGAGGGTGAGAAAATTTGCAATGAGGGCTTGGAGGACCTTTCTCAATCTTCTAGAGTCCTCAATGATTTCCCACACATCCTCATGGATGATATCCCAATAGTAGTGAAAGAAATCAGAAGTAAAGATGTCTGGTCCAGGTGCCTTGTCGAGCGGGGTGGCCTTTAGTGACTAATTGACTTCCTCCTGAGTGATTGGTCTCATCAGGGTTTCATTTTTCTCCTTGGTGACCTCCTTGGGTATGTGTTTGAGGATAGAGGTGATGTCCTGCGAGCGATCTATTGGGGGTTCTGTGAGGAGAGATTGGTAATAAGTAAGAAACACTTTTTCCACATCTTCATGTTGTTGTATTTTTGTGCCTTTCTCTGAAATAAGATTAATGATGCGATTGGACTGGCATCTCTGTACCATGGATCTATGGAAGAATTTAGTGTATTTTTTCCCCTCTTTCAGCCAAGTGATGCGATATTTTTTTCTCCATAGGACATCCTCTTGTGCTTTCCTTTCAACAATCTAGTTATTGAGAAGTGTTTCCTGTGTTTTTAGAGCTTCTGTTAGACCTTGAGTTCTGATTTGATGTTGCAGAGTTTGCATTTGTTGTTGAAGATTCTCTTGAGCTTGAAAGATATTGTCGAAGGTGGATTTGCTCCAGGTTTTGAGTTGCATCTTGAGGTTATTTAGTCTTTGCTGGAATCTATACATCGAGGTTCCAGTATGGATGGTATCCTCTTCCCACCAGGCCTTGATGTTTTCATGGAAATCTGGGTGGGTCAACCAGAATTTTTTGAAACAGAAGGGTTTTCGTCTGAGGTGCCAATGATGTTAAGGGTTAGAAGAATTGGTCAATGATATGAGCCCTCTGCATCAATGACTATGGAATTCTATTCTAGACTGTCCATCATGGTGGCTTCAGAAATGAGGAAGCGGTCCAGTCTGTTGAATACATGTTGGACCCCCGAGCATCTATTGGACTAGGTAAATGGCCCATTTTCTGTTTCGACATTAATGAGGTTCAGAAGGTATATGGTATGGTTTAAGAGCATGTTGTCATTTCCCATGAAGTGATTGCCTCCTCTTTTCTCCTCTGGCCCTGTGATCATATTGAAATCACCCCCAAGGATCCACCTTTGCGAGCCTAAATCATCTATTGTCCACTCCATGTGTTGGATGAAATCTTCCTTATCCCCTGGTCTGGGGGGTCCATATATGTTCATGATGTATCCTTGTTTATTCGAGATAATGAGGTGAAAAGAGACTGTGATGGTCCACTTGGAAGTGAATAAGTTGTCAAGCAAGATGGTGTTTGGATTCCATAGCAGTGCAAGGCCTCCTGCTGCCCCATTAGCATCCACTGCCACATGCTTTTCTTGTGTCTAACATCACTGGAGTGTGGTCTATGCCTTTGTTCTGGCACATTTAGTTTTTTGTAGGAGTAGAATGTCTGGATATTCCTTCCTAATTCTGTCTTTGAGAAAGGGTTGTTTGCACCTTGTGTTGAGGCCTCTTATGTTCCAGGATAGTATCTTCATGAGGATGGTGGGGGTTGAAGGGGGGGGAAGTTGTCCGAGATCAAATTAATTTGACCTGAATTGACGAGGAAGTTACCAACATCCTGGATGAGCTGGTGTTTCAGTTTCCTGCCTCTTTTTTTCTCCTCATTTGTGGTTTTTAGTTATTCCTTGGTGGTTTATTTTTGTATTCCTAGGTTTGTGCTGGCTCGGTCTTTACCCCCAGCAGATGAGTTAAGGAAAACTTTGTGCACCTTTCCCAGTTGGTCAGGCGATATGGTATACAACTTCTACTTACGATAGGCTTGTTCCATATGCACCATATCAATTCTTGCTAGCTCTTGATCTTCCAGATCTGTGTCTGGATCTCCCATTTTCGGCCAAGAGTAGATGGAAGGGAACACGTCGTGACGATTGGTTGATAGGAGGAGAGGGTAGGGGGGCCCTGTGTGGCAGAGATTTGGTCGGTTGTCGGATTTGTCAGGGGGTTAGTAGAGGAAGAGGGGGTATCCATCGAGGTTTGAAGGGAATCCAACAAGTTCTTGGTGGGGGGTCTAGCATGGGCTTGGGGTGGTGCCCTTTTCATCTGGTGCTTCTGTCGACCCATGACTTGGGTGAAGCCATCCTTGGGTTTGTCAGAATCTTCCTAAGATATCTTGGGGGGGTTATTTAAAGGGTATTCTCGAAAAATATGGTCGTGCTCATGACACTTGCGGCATGAAAAGGGGATATGCTCATAGTCCAAGGTTTGCAGCCATTCCTCATATTGATAGTCCAAGATAATGGTTCCAGGGAGGGGTTTTGAAATATTTAAATAGACACATATGCGAGCATAGGCAATGTAACTTCGTTTTTTGGTTGCCTCTGAAGCTTTGACGTAGTTGTCGATGGTGTTTCCAATCCCTGCCAGGATCCCCTCCATCCATAATTCATGTGGAAGCAAGTATAACCGTAACCAGACTAGAGCATGTGAGAAGTCTTCTTTTTTGGGGTTGAATCTCTCCATCCAGAAGCGGAGAAATAGGCCTGCCGAGTTATAGAAGTACCACCCACCTTTGAAGATTCAATTTTTGTCCTACAGATTATGCAATATGATTGTAAAGAAGCCTTTTGATCCTAGTTGGAGGTCGTAATGGCCATTAGGTTTCCACCAGTGGTGAATCCATTTGACCAGATCTTTCTCTAAGGGCCATAATCCCAAGAATTTGCTTATCAGAGAAAAATCATGCATGTACTATTTTTGATCCTCCATTCTTGGTGAGTTGATGGTATATTTGGGGGCAATCAGTTCTTTTGGAATTCATTTTCCAGGTTCCCATGTGCGTTTTGATCTTGGTTTACTAGTTTTCGAGTCGATATCCATTGGTTTTTCCTTCGGCATTTCATCTTCCCAGATTAATTTCTACATGTCGTCCGAGAGTTTGAAGGTTGTGCGTTTGGTGTGGTTGGAGCCATGCTCCTTTCCTATTATAGTGTTGTATGAAGGATCTGAGGGCGCCCCTCCCTCGACCTCCATGGCCACGGTTGTGGGAGAGAGGCGGCAGAGGTACAGGTTTCAGAGCGGAAACCCTAGCGGCTCAATCTTCTAAAAACATAATATGTACAAATAACAATATTAATCATATTATGTGTTGTATTTATTTTCTTAGACATACAAAATTATTAAATAGACGATTAATTATATTTGATATGAATAGAATCATGTTACATAAAATTCATAAAAGATCATTACAAAACAAATCATTTCCAAGAAACCCAAACATTAAAAAAAGTATAAAGATTTATTTCATACACCCAGAGTATAGAGAATTCCTTGAAGGGTTCCTTGGTATTTTTTAGGTTGGTTTATGGACATCTGTGCAAAAAAAAAAATGTGAATGACTTTTTCTTCATTGTTTTGACAAAATAGGATGAAAAAAGTAGCAATTTAAAATCATGTTAACACAAGATGGTTGTGACACCATAGAAAGAAAGGTTTATGCTAGTGTTGGGAACCCAAATGTATATCTCAAACCTTTAGATAAATTTTAGGAGATCTTGAAGGTTACGTGTGATGATATAAAATACAATGATTATAGACAATTCGAAATAAAAACATGTTTGGAATGATGAAGGGAACTATGTAATTACAAAAGGCTATAATTGTGAGGATGTAAATGACACATAATTGTTAGATTGATTGTGTCTTTTCTCGCTACACCTAAATGGTGTTAATGATGTGAGATTTAATGTAAAAAACATGAAAATAGTTTGTTAAATAATGTAATCAATTATTCTTCTTAGTTTTTAAGGTTAATAAGGTATTTGGATTTTAGTATATTTAATTTTTATTGATTAAATGTGATTGAAAAATAAGTGTGAAATTGGGGTTTATAAAGTGAAAAATCAAATGTTGAAAGTGCTAATATCGGATTCCAAAAGTGAAAAATTGGATTCCTAAAGTGCCAATATTAGTTTTCAAAAGTGAAAAATCATTTTAAAGAGATAAAAATATAAAAGAAATTGTGACAATGTGAATGACACATATTTATTAGATCAATTGTGGCCTTTCCCTCTACACCTGAATGGTATTAATGATGTGATATCTATTGCAAAAAACATGAAGCCAAATTGTTAAATAATATAATTATTTATTTTCCTTAATATTTTATATGTGATGCAATGTATTTATGGTTAATAAAGTATTCATATTTTTATACATCTTGTTGTGTGATTAATTTGGTTTCACCTATAGATAATGTGTGACCAAGTTTAAAAGTTATAAAGGATATAGATTAAACATGATTGAAAATTAAGTGAAAAATTAGGGTTTGTTAACTCTAAAATCGGATTTTGAAAGTGCCAATATCATTTTTCAAAAGTGAAAAAAAAAATTATGAAAGTTTCAATACTGGTTTTCGAAAGTGAAAAATCGGATTCTATAAGTGCCAATGTTGACTTTCAAAAGTGAAAAAATCAGTTTCGATAGTGCCAATATCATATTTGAAAAGTGGAAAATCAATTTCAAAAGCTCTTATATCAAATCAAAAAGTACAATTTTGAAACCTGATATTCACACTTTTGGAACTATATTTTTCACTTTAGAAACCCCAATTTTGGACTTTGAAAAGTTTTTTTTTTTGTCTTATCTTTGAAGGGGATTATATGGGAATTAAAAAAAATAATGAAATAGGGGTTCAACCATTGATTATCCTCCAAAACACTTTAGTAGTGGGAGATATGGAGAGATAAAGGAATGAGAGTACATGTATACCAAATCCCTATCTAAGTTATGATTAACATCTAACTTCATTCTATATATGTTGCAATCTACTAGGATCTCATAATGATTGCAATGGAAGGGATACTTTCTAATTATTCAAATATGTTTGGGTGAATATTCCATTTTCTACAGTTGGAATACTAAGAGGGGGGGTGAATCAGTATGAGCACTTTTTACCACTTTCAATCACAATATCTAAACTTCAACTTTATTAGCAGTATATCAATTATGATTTTAATCAATATATCATGAGAATATAAGCATCATAAGCATCATCACATCAAATAACCACATGCATAGTATGCTATAATTTACATGGAAACCCAAATGGGAGAAAACCACAAAATGATTTCATGTATATATCAAGAATACATTCATAGGGAGCATCAAATTCCAAATTCTCCAACACCAAATGGAAGGAGGCACCAACCCCCTGATTTACAGGAACCAACCTGAAGGAAGAACCAACTCCCTGAGTTATCTTCCACCAACCAGAAGGAGGCTATGACCACTTGATATATAGGCACCAACATGAAGCAACCACCAACTACCTGAGTTCTCTGACACCAACCTGAAGGAGGCTACAAACCCCTAATTTAGAGGCACCAACTTGAAGGAATCACTAACTCCATAAGTTCTTCGACACCAACCAAAAGGAGGCTACAAACCCCTTTCCTTACCTCATCCTGTTTCCCTGGAATATAAGTGTAGACTCACTATCACTACCAGTGATATTGTCACTACCAATGTCACCAATACATAAACCAAAATATCATTGTCACTATCACATCAAACAACTTGTAATTATCATTTTCACATCAACCAACATGTCATTGTCACTCTCACATCAACCTATGACTACCACTGTCATATCAACCAACTTGTCACTGATGATCAACCAATCATCCAACCTATCATTGTCTCTACAACTAATATACTATCATCAACCAACTAATCCACTCACATGGATACAAAAACCATCACCAAACCATGTACATCAATCATAAACCATGTACATCAACCTATATCAACCATGCATCAACCATGCACATCACCCTGTACCATACCATGTATATCAACAATTTACATCAACCTGTACCATCCATGCATCAACCATGCACATCAACCTATACCATACCATGTACATCATCCTATACCATACCATGTACATCAACCATGTTCCAGAACTTGTACCATACCATGTACATCAATCATGTACCATCTCATGCATAAACCATGTACCATATCACATATGTCATAAGATATCATCAATGAAGTGCCTCAATCATAACAAATATAGATAAACCATGTACCAAGAGATACCATATACCATATCACTTATATACCATACAACAAACCATATGCCAAGTATCCAAGATTTTCTTCTAATAATGTGTCATACCATGACCATGGTGTACCATGCACAATCACTACCATGACATGCCTCAAGAATGTACCATAACAACATAAGAATAAGACTCAAAACTAATACATAAGCATACCTTTGATCATGTAGTTGAAATGATACACAAAATTACAAACCTGTAGCTCTTCCTCAAATTCAAGAACAAGAGAATAGCATCTTCATCAAACTTTACCTCAGTCTCACGGGACTAGTTTTGGTTTAGTCACAAACCCTAACTTTCAACAAGCATAACTTTGTACCTAAATTTTAGCCTATTCTGGAGAGAGAACTTGTACAACATGCCATGTGCTCAGTATTCAATATCCAATTCTTAGAACATATCATCACAATACTTCATCCTCCCTTGAAATTTCACCCTTCTTCACTTCATCTTCCATCTGAAATTCACCTCATATCTCCTTGGTTAGCTCAGATAAGAATCACTCACTCACATAGAATATATTCAATATAATGTGTGTGTGAATGTGCTTATGAGTGACTTCTTGAGGTGTATATATACTTTTTCTAAGTAACCTATTTCCTTAAATTTAGGGCTTCTTGAACTTTATTTTTACAACCACTTTACCCTCTCATTAATGACTTGTAACCAATTAGGGGTTTCTTAGCCCATCTTTGGGGATTATAACTTCATGACCTCATAAATCCTCAACTTTGAGGACCTACGTGATGTTCAACCTATCGTTGGAAATGACATGATGAGGACTATCCATCTATGAGTGTGTTACTTGCATTTACATTGTACTTCATGTCCTTATTCCTCAAACAACTTTAAGCCTCATGACCACACCTATGGGTTTATTGTAGACTTATTCAAAGCATCTTCCTGTGGGGGCCATGCTTAGGGATATGCCATAATGGGAACACTTTGGAGACTTCTCCAAATAGACCCATTACATATGTTGACATCAATGACAATCACTACTTGTTGAAATCAATGCCAACCAACTATCCAACAACATCGATGACAACAAATTGTCCAACAATCTCCTCCTTTGGAATTCATGGAAACACTCATACACCAACACTCATACTCCACCTATGACCAATGATCCTTTGATGTTTCTATTCATGTGTTTCTCTCCCCCTTTGAAATCAATGGAAAAGGGTATCTCCCTTTGGGGATTCACCCCCTATTTTCATGATTCTAATATTTCTCTTCTGATCTTTCTCTTTCTCCCCATTTGACACCATGGGTAAAAGGGTAACTCCCCCAATCGATATACCTTCTATGAAAAATATTTTTCTAACTTCATGTGCTCCCCCTATCTTCATGCTTTTAATCTCTTTCTCTGAAATTTTCTCCTCCTTGAATTTGCTATAAGATGGCCTATAGATCAATGTGGGATTCCCAGTATATGTTTTATTCCCTCTCTTCTGATGTTATTTATATGTTGGTGCTTCCTCTTGTAATTTACTGATATATATAAAAACAATTCAAAGTTACTTGACTTCAAGTCTTCATGACTTTTCAATTTTACATCAATGACCATACCTTCCTCTAACGATATAGGTCCTATTGTGCCTTTTATTTCTTTCCTTCATGATTCCACTTGTCCACTAATTCCACTGATTCCAATTGTTACCATGCTTTCATCCACTATCATGTATATTTTTAGACATGTCAAATCTCTCATGAATCCATCTATGTCCATATGTCATAAACTTCCCATGAATCTACTACTCAGTTGTACACAATGCTGACTCATCTTCTACAACTGATCATGACATATTTTGCACTTCTATTATAAAACTATTCTGAAATTGCCTTTCCAAGATCTGCAAACACTTCATACTGCTCGAAATATAGTTCTATGATCTATAGAGTTGCTTATTAGACTCCCCCTATTCAATATTCATATTTACTAGGAGTCTCCAAGCTAGATGGATCAAAAAATATCCACTCTGATGTGGAGTAATCTTCCTCTTCGTATGTGGATTCATCACTTTCTTTTTCAACCTCTTCATGAATTCTGACATTCTTTTCATTTTCTTCATGAATTATGACTTCATCCTCTTCTCGTATTCTGACATCTTCCTCTTAACCTGTGAATTCATTATGATCTTTCACTATTGTAAATATTGTGGGTATGATCTATGGGACTTGGTATTCATTCACCTTCACCTACTCTTCTTGTTTTCCATTTCTTCTTCAAACCTTCATGTATATGACATCAGTGTTTTCCTTCATGGGAGACTCTATCATGCTTCTGCAATTTCAAACCATGTGACCATAATTGTGGAATTTGTAACATTCAATATTGAGAGATACACATAACCATTTCTAGTTTGAACATTTCTTCCATATGCTCTTCAATCTACATCTTTATTTCCAAAGTTAGTACATGTAAAACAATGACCCAAAAATAAATTTTGATACTTAGGAGTGAATGTGATTCTTTGGGGTGTAGTCCTTTTTAATTATTTCCTTGGTTGATCATGATATTCTCTTTGGTTATTTCATTCACAATGATTGAAGCTTCTTTGCTTCCTAAATGTAAAAGGTCTTCAATATTCATACCTTTCTGATTCATTTTTACCATGATTCCTTCCTTTGAGAACTTCTGCATAACTCTTTTGTTATGTTTCTTTTGTAATGGAGCTTGAAACTTCCTCAAAATGAACATTCTTGTATCTTATTCCAGATTTGTCACTGTATGGCCTTTGACTATTGAGAATGTTATCTAACACTTGAAATATTTTCAAGTTTTTACTAAGCTTGTTGACTTCAAATCTCAATGTCACGACTTCCTTTTCAATCTTTTCACACTCTTTTTATTTCTTTATCATCTAGATCTTCATTACTTCTTTTGTTCTCTTTCCTTCTTCAAGTTGGGTTTTAAAGGAGATGATTTCTTCTTTGAATGACGTGTTTCTCTTCCTTTATTTATTCATCTCATTTAAATAATTGATTAATTCTTCCTCAAGATCCACTTCACCTTCTTCTTTATCACTTCTAGGAGTTCGTTTATTAGCTTCTGTAGCCATATAGAGTACTTTTTCAAAGTCACTATTTCTTTCATCATATTCATCAGATGAAGAATTGTCTTCTCTTGAATATATATTTTTCTTGAAGAATTTCCTTTTATCGTCTTTCTTGTTTCCCTTTTGATATTTGTTTTTTTTCTTGGGATCCTTTTCTTCATCAGTATATGAATTCTTATCATAAGGACACTTAATTACAAAATGACAAATCTTAACATAATAAAAAAAATTAAGGGAAGCATACCTTTGTACTTGTTAGTTCCTCTCTTCAAATTCCTCAGGAAGTTGGCTATTTATTCATCCTCACCTGAATCATCACTATAGTGACAATTTGGCTTTGAATCAAAAAATTTCTTCTTCTTTGTCTTATGGGATTCTTTGAAAGATTCTTCTTTCTTGGATGGATTTTTTTTTTTTTCTCATTTCATAAGCTGTAAATATTCCATATAACTCATCCATGCTTATTGTACCCATATCTTCTCTTTCTTCTAGTGTTGAAATATTAAGATCAAATCTCATTGGAAGAGATCTCAGTACCTTTTGAACAATCATAGATTCGCCAATTTCTTCTCCCAATCCTTTAATTGAATTCATTGTTTCATCAACTCATAAAAAGTTAGATGCAATGTCTTCATCTTCCTCCATTTTCAGTTGTTCAAATTGACCTCTGTAAGTATGAAGATTGGCCACCTTGATTTTGGCATCTCCTTCATAAACATTATGAATTTTTTTCCTAATCTCCTTTGTAGAATCAAAAGTCATAACCTTGACATATATTGAATCAACTAGACCATTCAAGATAGCATTTTTATCCCTTGAATTGTTTTGACTAAGTTTCTTTCTATCTATCTGTTGGTGGTGATCCGAATTATTTTCGGCACGAAATGAGAGCAGAGATATAATAAAGCAATGTACAGAGATATCTCAGATATCCGTATAATAGAAATTTATCATAGATGAAACCATAAACACACAGATACAGTAATACACAATTTTCTATTAATGAATGAAAATGTACAAAGACTGTAAAAATATAGAGTGAAAGGCTCGCTATAATGGTGGCAGCTTATCTCTGAGAAGAGATGTGTCTGCTACTTGCATTTGCAATAAGATCCTTTTACAATGATGCTCCAAAGTCCTTTTTATCATAAAGAAAACCCAAAACCCTAACTCTGGAAGATGAAAAGACAACATTTTTGTGGACCTCGTTTTGCGTAGTTTGGTGCATCAACTTCTCGGGGGTGTAACTTTGGCATACAATCTTTGTTTGGGGTGCACGATAGCTCGTTGGAAAGGTATCATCGAGGAGATTCATTTTAGGGGATCAATCAGAGTCTTCATTTATCATTGAGAATATCGATCCCAAAAAACCTTCATTTAGGCCCTCAAAATGGCCCCAGAAGTTAAAAACTGTTAAAAATAGTAAATTGCCAAAATTGCCAGAAAAGTTTTTTGAGCCAGTTGGAAAAGGTGGGTGGCCATCAATATCCACTTGGATCAATCCTCCTTCCTCAGGAAGAAATGGTATCCATTGCGTTGAGTGATCAGGAGAGAGGGAAAAGTGTTTGTTGAATCTGCATCTTTATGAGTTTCTTTCCTTGTTGGAGAAGTTATGTTGCTTAGCTTGTTGAATGTTGTCATGAACTTGTGGCTGGAAGGGTTGGACCTTTTTAACCAGTCTGGCTACATGATATGCCTATGTGCAAAAGGAATATTTACACTTTGTTGCAATATTGTTGACCTGCTTCTGTTGGATAGAAGGTGCTTGGACTGAGGCTGTAGTGGTGTTCTTATGTTCACGCTTTGAATAGACTGTGAATAAGCTAAATTTTGTAGTATGCAATACTACCTTGCGGCACTGTTTAGGTGGGAAAATAGTCGAAATTACCTCCGATATCCTGTAGAGATGACCCCCCAGAGTAATAATGACACTACGGGGTCGAGAATCATAAATAATATGGTGCTTCCACATATATGGCTGGCCCAAGAGAACATCACAAATAACCAGGGTAGAAACATCACATAATACCTCATTCTTGAAGGGTTGGATGTCGTATGACAATCGACACTACTGGCTGACACAAATATCTCATCCCTGGTGAAACCACCCGATGTTGTATGGTTGCGGGTGTCATTTTGTCGACAATACCAACTGTTTGATGACCTCTGCTGATATGAGGTTCTTATGGCTTCCCATATCAACAATAAAATATAGTGGGTTCCCCTTAACCCACATCTATGAATGAAAAAGGTTCTCCCCCTCTTCAAAATTTGTTGGTTCTTATGTTTGAATTGTTGCGGTCATGACAATAGAAATGGGGTCTGCGTCGATGATCTGTCTTCTATCATTAATTTTAGAATCAAATTCTAAATCATGGTCTGGATCCTTATCTTTTATCTCAGCCACCACTGACTATTTTGAGTGACATTCATCAGTGTTTTGTCAGGGGATTTTGTGGAAATTGCACCATTTTCTAGTGTCCTTCGTCTTTCTATGACCCTTCTTTTCTTGTGGCTTGGACTGGTTTTGGGGATGTTGTTTGTTAGTTCTGCCTTTATCATACTTTGGTTGTTGTGGATTTGCAGACCTGAACTCCCATTTTTTCTGGTGCTTAAACTTCTTCTCGATTTTAACAACATATCGATAAGAAAAACCAAGCAATGAGATGTCTAGAAAATCCATTTCAGTTTGAATGTATCTGTGTAGAGCCCCAGGATATTTCAAAACCAAATTTCATTCAGATTCTTTGATACCCATCTTGGTGCGTAAGGTATTGATGGTATTGGTGAAATCCATAACTTCTTGGACCCTTTCTTTCCATAGTCTGGTCCATCTCATATACTGGTCCTCATAGTTTCCAACAGGGTAATATTGTTCCTTTATCGCATCCACATAAAAATCCCAAGTGGGATCGACCCCATATATTCCAGACTCTTCTATGAAAATTTTCTCCTAGTAAGTTTCCCACCAATGTTTGACATGGGGGAGATACTTATGGAGTGCAAAGGTGATATTTTCCCTGTCAGAGAAATTATGAACAGAGCAATAACCTTCTAGCAGATTCAACCATTTTTCTAAGGCATCTGCATCTATCTATCCTTCAAATATGGGAATATCAAAATAAATTTGTACCTTGAAAGGTGAGATACTTCCAAATTGGCCTCTTGATGAAGACATGCATGTTGTTATCATCAAGTGTTGAAGGATGTGGGAAAAATTCTCCATCATTTCGTCCCTCTGCCGCGTGAGAGCTTGCTCAAGCAACATATTAATACAATAGTCTACTCTGACGTTTTTATTTTCTTCCTCCATGGATGGTTTCTTGGACGTGTGAGAGAAATTTTCTTCAATAGAGACAAGCTCGAAACCCAACTTTCTATACTCAGACCTCGTCGAGGACATGCACTGAAAAATGATCAAGAGCATCATGCTCTGATACCGCTGATCTGGATTATTTTCGGCATGAAATGAGAGCAGAGATATAATAAATAAATGTACAGAGATATATTGGATATCCAATAATATAACATAAATGTGTCATATATGCAACCATAAACACAGAGATATAGTAATACACAATTTCTATTAATGAGTGAAAATGTACAAAGACTGTAAAAATACAGAGTGAAAGACTTGCTAGAATGGTGGTAGCTTATCTCTGAGAAAAGATGTGTTCGCTACTCGCATTTGTAAGAATATAATTTTAAATTTAGTATCAAAAGGCCTTTTTATCATAAATCAAATCCAAAACCCTAACCCCAGAAGATGAAAATCCAACAGTTTTGTGGACCCTGTTTTGGGTAGTTTGGTGTATCAACTTCCTAGGGGCGTAACTTTAACATACGATCTTTGTTTGAGGTGCATGATAGCTCATTGGAAAGGTATCATCGAGAAGATTAATTTTAGGGGCTCAATTAGAGCCTTTGTCTATTATTTAGAATCTTGATCCCAAAAAACCTTCATTTAGGCCCTCAAAATGGCCCCAGAAATTAAAAACTTCTAAAAATAGTAAATTACCAAAATTGTTAGAAAATTGTTTTGAGTGAGTTGGAAAAGGTGGGTGGCCACCAATATCCACCTGGATCAATCCTCCCTCCTTATGAAGCAAGGTTATCCATTGCGTTCAGTGCCCATAGGAGAGGGAAAATCATTTGTTGAATCTACATCTTGATGAGTTGCTTGCCTTGTTGGAGAAGTTGTGTTGCTTAGCTTATTGAAGTTTGTCATGAACCTGTGGCTAGAAGGGTTGGACCTTTTTAACCATTTTGGCTACATGAGATGCATGTGTGAATAAGAAATATTTACACTTTGTTGCAATATTGTCGACCTGCTTCTGTTGGATAGAAGGTGCTTGGATTGAGGCTGCAATGGTGTTCTTTTGTTCACGCTTTGAATAGACTGTGAAGAAGCTGAATTCTGTAGTATGAGATACAACCTTATGGCACTGTTTAGGTGGGACAATAGTTGGAAATACCTCTGGTTTCCAATAGAGATGAACCCCTAGAGTAACAATTACACTGCGGGGTCGAGACTCATAAATATCATGGCACTTCCACATATATGGCTGGCCCAAGAGAACATCGCATAAATCCAGGGGGGAAACATCACATAATACCTCATCCTTGAAGGGTTGGATGTCATATGACAATCAAAACTGCTCGCTGACTTGAAGATATCATCCTTGGAGAAGCCACCTGATGTTGTATGTCTATGGGTGTGGTGTTCTCGACAATCCCAACCAATTGATGACCTCTATCGAGATGAGGTTCTTTTCGCTTCCGTTATCAAAAATAAAATGCAAGAGGGTCCCCTTAAACCACATCTGTGAATGAAAAAGGTCCTCCCCCTCTTCAGAATCGGTTGGTTCTTCTGGTTGAATTACTGCAGTCGTGAAAATAGTAGTGGGGTATGCATCGATGATTTGTCTTCTATCAGTATTTTCATAATCAAATTATGAATCAGGGTTCATCTCCTTGTCATTTATCTTGTCCACCAATGATTGTTTTGAGCGACATTCATTGGTGTTGTGCCAGGGGATTTTGTGGAAATGAAACCATTTTCCAATGTCCTTTTTTTTCTTTCCGTGATTGTTATTGGATAAATCAATAGGTGCAGAAACTAACAGATCTCCCTAGATCCACCTGGATCTAAAACAAAATAGGATAGGACATGAATCTTTCCCTATTTTACGGTCATTGAATCTACTACTCAGAAGGAATGAGTGACATACCTTTATATCGCTTCCTTAGGTCTCTGTTGTTCCCGCTTCACACCAGTGCTCTTGTGAAATCAGGTCCAAGACAACACAAACCAACCAAAGTGAAGATAGAAAAGTATATTCAATGTCAACATATGCATATGATCAAGGAGTTATGCAATAAAATAAGAGTGATTTTATGGGAAAGGGACATATCGTTGTATTATATTAAATGAAAGTATAAGATACCATCGGATCGCCTTGATGTCGCAAGATTCCTTTCAGTGACCCTTGGTTCCAACACACACACTTTCTCTGCACTTGAATGAAGAAGATCCAACACAACTTGAAAGACCAAATAGAGTCTTCAAGCTTCTATCCAACCAGAGTTCTTCACACTATTCTTTCACCAATTCTTCATTCAATCTTACTTAACATTTTCCATGAGAAACATTTCAATATATAGGAGAAGGAGAGATGGTTACATGGATGAGGATGATCCCACTAAATCTGAGAAGTCAGTAGGATTCCAACCATGCGAATGCCAACTCATTTTCTAGAAGATTCCCTTCTAGAACCTTCGTGACCTCTTCTCTTTTCCAAGCTTTGAAATAGGTTCGCACCCTACCTATAGAGTAGACAGTGAACAGTTCACACCCTAAGTTTGAGTTTCCTACGAGAATGAAGGATTTTCGTACCCTGTAATATAGGTAGCCTGTGAACTCATCTTAAAAATGTGTTTTTTGGAAGAAGACAGCGGTCACTTTTCTCAGGCAAAAGGTCCTTGTGGGAGCCTAAATACATCACTTGTAGAGACATCACCAGAGTGACCAAAATCATGTGTAACAGAATGCCCCCCAAAGTATGAGGTCGGAACTTGTGACAGCCGAAATACTTTGTAAAATGCATGTGTGTGTCAGAAACAAGGAGCGCACCTAATCGGAAACCTGTAAACAACCAAGCATATGCAGAATATAATACCAGTTCTGAGGTAGGCATTCCCATGCTCAGATCACAAATGAATGGAATCATAAATGTAGGTCATGGACACAAATCATACACCATGGATCCATGCCGTCAAAATGATACATAGCCACCAGGAATACACTGTGGATCTATGAGAAAAGACTTGAATTAAGACGACATATCCACATGACATACAAAGTGGATCTATGTGCCGATACAAATCATACATACTCCATCGCATCCTGGATCAAAAATATGAGACCCAGGGTCTTCAATCCCGTCACCTGAAAGTATGAATCTAACCATGTGATTACATGTGTTGAAGTCAAGCATGGTAGAAACCACTTGATTATCGGTCATTGATGAAAACTGTTAACAAGTGTGAGGGAAATCACCATTGATGTCAATGACTCCCAAGGTACCGAAGTACAATCCAAATGAATGCAAATGAATGAGATGAAGTCGAGCATTCGGTGAAATCTCTCGATCAGGGATCAATGATGTGAAACCCCTGTCAAAAGAGAAGAAACCGACCATTAAGGCATGTAGGTTCCAAGGTACTAAATGATTTCTAAGTCTCATTTCTGGATAATTAGTTGGAGTCGACGGAACAAGACTCGTCACAGGAGGGCCTTGATGTATCCCTCATCAATGACACAAAACAACTAAAAGATTTTGAGGGTGAAACAAAGTATGAATATAGGTTGAAACAGACACAGGGAAGGCCAACATAGTAAGAATGGACAACTGCAGATGGCCAACTCAATAGAGGGCTCGTGTGAACTTCTCTTGAACATATGAACGACACGACCAAGGACTTGGCAGCACTGACTGTAAGACGACCCGAGATATGACCTTGTAGCAAGTCAAATGAGAGAAAAATGGATTTCCCATCCTGGATTCAAATGATGAATAGGGGGTGTCATGTTCAAGAGCGACGCTTACTGCCATTAATATGAATACAAAAACACATCCCTTTCCCAAAATCTCCCCCACCATTTCTGGCAAGTACCTCTTTATTTTTACACAAGCTTGAGGAGGATAACATATGCTTGTCAATGTAATCTCATCCTTCATATGAGTCCCTCAGAGTATGTTTAATGAACCCTAGGAAGGAGTGGTTCGGTCCCATTGTGGGTCTTTCGATGTTTGTTTAACGAGTCCAAGGATAGAAAACTGGGGGGTTTTTCATGTTTTGAGAGTTTGAAAAACACTTAAAGAGAATTCTCCCGGTTCCTTTTTCGTAAAAGAGTTAAACGAGACAAAAAAAAGTGATAAACTATTGCCCGTCGAACATTTTTTCAAATACTTTAACAACCGTGAAAAGAACAAGATCGCTCAGCCATCTTTTCGTTTTTATGGAGCGTGACAAGAGCTTAAAGGATACTCCTTTACGTTTGTCATTTTCATGTTACCATGACGAATACAAAAAGGCGAGAAAAAGTATACTTGGTTACATTCTCATATATTTTCGAGCACGAGAATGAACGAAGACTAAGCTCGAGGTTTTTTCTAAAAAACCCTAAAAAAATAGTCGTATATGCGACAAAAGAAAAAACACCCATACCCCCTCATTTGGACTTCGAAGTTGTGATATCTGCAAAAAACCACACTCACAAGGCTATTAGGGTATTAGGTTTTATAGACAAAGTAATAAAAATAATATAAAAAATCAATGAAAAATAGTAAAAAGTGAATAAATATGGGTAAAAAGGGATTTTTACCATTTCATTGTGACTTTGCCAAAAACTTGTCCAACATACCTCATTTTCCCCCAAATTTCTTTGCTCGATTGTGGGAGGCACAAGCGATCATTCAGTGAACCGTCTCAACCAATGAGGTAAACTCTTGATTCTCTAACTTTTCCATGGTTTATTTTTGGTTTTTATTGGTAATATTTTGGGTTTTGAGTCCATTTTAGAGTCGGAAAATGCGCCCAAGCATTCTCGTAGGTGGGCCATGCGGGACCTATGAGAATCTAGGATTCTCGCAGGTGGCCTTCAGGGCACCCGTGAGAATCTTGCACTGTGAAAATGGCTCACCTGCAGGGGCTGAAAAATGGATTTTGAAGTAAGGTTTTGCTCAATAAAAATTATGCAAGAGTTTAAAACAAGTTGCTAACTTCCCTCTCATGGCTCTTTGGCAGGTGTTTGATCATCACAATGTTGAAATGGAGAGAAAG
The DNA here is from genome assembly GCA_009831015.1 of Picea engelmannii. Taxonomy (NCBI): domain Eukaryota; kingdom Viridiplantae; phylum Streptophyta; class Pinopsida; order Pinales; family Pinaceae; genus Picea; species Picea engelmannii. The sequence goes on from ML776550.1 coordinate 2,304,512, forward strand.
GGAACATGAGGAGGAGGATTCCATTGCTGAGAATGCCCCAGGTACAGTCGCTGCCCTCCAGGACTGTGGGCTATTGAAAATTTCCAGGATTCAAGGCATCAAAGCCCAACTCAGGTTGTTGGAATACCTGGTCCACATGTGGGATGTGGACCAAGAGTTGTTTCACGTGGGAGTCCATACGTTGATCCTAGATATTGAGGATGTCTATTTTCTAATGGGGTTGTCACGACATGGATACCATGCTACTTTGACCGGAGGCAGAGGCGGTAGACTCCCTATGGGTGAGTATTGTCACCAGTATTGTGTTCTCGAGGCAAAGAGAAGCAAGGGTAAGGTTGCTATTTGGGGATTCCAAGATTTGACCCTAAGGACCATCTTGTTTACTATTGCACACATGGTTGGGAGAACGGCTCCACACATGGCTCTCTAGAGCTATTTCCAATACGCCATAGAGTGTACACAGCCTTAGGTCTTCAACTAGTCAAATGCAGTTCTCCGCAGTATGAAGAGACAATTGACGAAGTGCAGAAAGGGTGACTTGAAGCAGTTTGTGTACGGATCACTTTTGGTGTCATTCTTCCTCGAGAGGGTCCCACTGTTGTGACTACAGGTTGATTGGGGTTTACCGGCCCCAGAGGATCCGAGGATGTTGAGGTGGTGCAACTGCATGGCTCGACATGTAGCAGGGCCTATAATCAAGTATAATGATTCATTTTTTGACTAGTTGAGGCCCCAGATGTTGATGATTGACGACTATGCATATGTTGGTTTGGATTTTCGAGGGGATCCAGATTTGACCCTACCTGAGGATGCTCAGTGGGGTGACTTAGGTAAGAAGTACACATTTTGTTCTTTTTTAAATCTTTTTGTAAATTTTATCATATGAAATGTTTTTATGTTTATCCAAGAACTAATCAAAAAATATTTTTTTGATGACACAGATGTGGGACCATATCGACCTCCAAGAATGTCTCCCATACAACAGTGAGGAGAAGCAGCTCCAGTGGTGAGATGGGATGCCGACGACTATGAGTTAGTGGAGTAGAACTTGGAGGGGTTGACCGCGGATGTCCCAGATATTTCTATTGGGGATATTCTGAGACGTTACCAGTTCCATACGGTGGGCCTATTCGAGTCTCTTAGTCGACTGCTTCGTAGGGTAGCTCGAGAATTTGTGTGTCATCGTGAGCGTCATCTAACGCTACTTTGTAGAAGCTATGGGATTCATATTTTTAGATTTTGATCCTTGGACATAAACTTTTTGTAAAAACGTTTGATCATTATATACATATATACAGCTTCTACCGGCTTATTTTGTGTTGTGTTATACATGTGATGTGTGATTGGTTTATAAATGTCCCAAATGTATGTCTAACACATAGTTAGCTAATGCATCAGTCAATGTATTTAGACATCTAGGAATGTACTAATATTCGATATAATAAAAATAACGTTCCAAGAGGTGAATTCGTAAATATACTCGTAATAAAGTAGGACTTCAGATAGCATAGACGTTAATTAACTGTAGTACTACTAGCTGTGAATCGAGTCATATAACCAGGTGGCGGATACTAGGAGAAATAGCATCAATCAACAATTCGATGACGTTGCTATATTCTGTAATATTGTTGGTCGAATGACCGAGGCACACACCTTGTAGACTGATAAGTTCGCTTGTAGGGGCGTAAATTGCCCATGTAGCAGAAGCAAGGTTTTGAGTACTACAGCTAGCGCCATCGGTGAAGCCAATGTGGGGTGATGAAAACTCTGACATCTAGAAACCAAGCACAATGCAAGATTAGCGGTCGAGGGAAGAGACCAAATAACGAAAAAGAACACAAAAAGTATGATACAATAAAATACAAGCACTCATGCACAGGTGATCTTAAGCATAGTACTTCTTTAAGTACAACCCATTTCTGGGTTCACTCAAATGGATACTATCATAGTCCACTAACTCGTAAGCTCCTTTCTCCAAAAATCATCTGACGATATAAGGACCTCGCCACATAGCTTAAAATTTTCCATCTCCTAGCATATCCCGATCTTGTTCGTAAAGGAGAACAAGATCACCTTCAGATAAAATGTGTGGCTTGACATGTTTGTCATATTGGGCTTTGATGCATTTCTTCTGAGCTTCTATAACTAGGGTGGCATCACAACGGGTTTCATCTAATTGCATGAGATACAACAGACGTTCTTCTTCGACAGAAGTGTTTGGGAGAAGTTTGATGGCTAGTTTTAGGGAGGGTATCTCACATTCAATCGGCAAGATGGCTTCCAGACCATAGACTAATTGGAATGGTGTAAAATAGGTAGCAGACTTAACGGATGTCCGGTAAGCCCACAATGTTGAGAAAAACATCGTGTGCCAACTCGTTTTGTGAATCCCTATCATTCGTCAAAGCATGGTAATGAGGATTTTGTTTATTGCTTCAACTTGGTCATTGGCCTGTGGGTAATAGGGTGTTGAGTTGTCATGGCGAAGACCCAACTTTTTAGTGAGTTCGGACATCATGAAGTTTCTAAAGTGGCTACTGTGTTCAGTAATGATATCTTGAGGAACACCAAATTGAGCAATGATGTGATTGAATATAAATAACATTGTAGTCCGTATGGCATTGTCGAATGTTGGCACCGCCTCGACCCATTTCGTAAAATAATCTACGGCTACAATAATGTATCCATGCCCCCCGGTCGAGTGAGGGTGACATGTCATGAAATTGATACCCCATTTCATGAAAGGACCAATGGAGACCACATGGTGTAGAGGAGCAGGGTGTGATCGTATTTTATTGTTGTAGGTTTGGCAAGCATGGCATTTTTGGAAAAAAATTATACAATCATTGAATAAAGAAGGCCAAAAATAACCCTCTCATAAGATCTTCTGGGCAATAGCATACCTAGACATGTGACCACCATAGTCTCCAAAATGGTAGTCATTTAGGGCTTCCTTGGCTTCGTCAAATGTGAGGCAGCGCCAAAAAATAGAGTCAATCCCACGATGATAAAGAGTATCACCGAGGATAATATACTAACGGGCTTGGTAGCCTATTCGACGATGGTCAGTGCTAGACAAATTGGACTGGAAAGTTTGGGTTTGAAGATATATGATGATATCTCCGTACCAAAGGTCATTGGAACTAATCAGGAAAAGGGATTCATCGGGTAATGAATATGCTGCTACATTTTCCATCTCAGAGAAGGGAAGGTCACATATCAACTTGGCAAACACCAAGGATTTCTTGGACTTAGCGCGTTCGAATTCTAAGTCAAACTCATGGATTATTACAATCCATTTGAAGTATTTTCCCCTTAGCAATTGGCGTGTAAGAATGTGTTGCATAGGGTTGCATTTAGAAATTACTGTAGTCTTGCGAGAAAGGATATAGTGCTGGAAATGTTGAACAGCTTGGACGACTGCCAAGGCCAATTTTTCAACATGTAAATACTTGTTTTTGGTAGTCATGAGACTCCGACTCAAGTAATAGATGACATGTTCATCGTGAGAATAATCCTCCTAGACGAGAACCATAGCGATGGTATAGTCCAAGGCTGCGAGGTAAAGGAAATAATCCCAAATGTAATCAGGTGGGAAGAGTAGTGGGGTATGTGTCAATGACAGTTTCAAAGCTTCAAAATCTTTGTTGGCAGTGGTATCCCATACGAACTCATAACCTTTCTTGAGCAGTCACATAAATCCAAGAGTTAGCTCAGCATAGTTCGGGATGAAACGACGAAGAAAGTTTTCCTTCCCTTGCAAACTTTGTAACTGGTGAAGTGAGGAAGGAGGAGGGAGATTGAGAATCACCTCGACCTTCAAAGGATCTACCCTGATCCCTTTATGTGAAACAATAAAGACCAGAAGTCGGTTGAATTCTACGCAAAAAACACATTTGTGGGGATTCAAGCGTATGTGGTAAAATCGACATCGAAGGAAAATGGCACGGAGGTGTATTGGATGATCTACATGGTGCATGGAATGAGCGGGTAAGTCATCTAGATATGGCTGCACGATGTTCTTTATATTGTGAAAGGCGTAAGACATAGCACGTTGAAAAGTTGTGCTAGTATTCTTTAAACCGAATGGAAGTTTCCGGTAGGCAAAAGTGCCCCAAGGACAAATAAAAGTGATCTTGTGTTGGTCCACAGGTACGATAGTGATTTGATTATATTTGGAGAAACTATCCATCAAAGAGAATATTTCACTTTCGGCACAATCGTCGATGATCTGGTCAAAGAAGGGGGTAGGAAAGTTGTCTTTAGGACAAGATTTGTTAATGTCCTTATAATCAACGCACACGCGGATTGTGCCTTGTTTCTTGTCAATCAGAACAAGATTGGAAACCCAATCAGTTAGAGCCATAGGGTAAATAAAACCATCTTTGAGAAGTTTCTCAACTTCAAGCTTGATAGCGGCTTCTTTACCTGGGTGGACCAGACGAAGTCGTTGCCGGACGGGTTTAGCGCCCGGGTATGTATTAATCTCATGTACCACAATTTCGGGGTCAATCCCCAACATTTCTTCATAGTTCCATGCAAAGACGTCAAGAAATTCTTGGAAAAGAGACTTGTAGGTGACAACTTCGTCATGGGAACACGAAGCTCCGATATGCACATTTTCGACAACTCGAGGTTTTATGGATATGTCGAGGGGGATGGTGGGTGAGATATTACTTAAGTTCCCTTTGTAGAACATATCATGTGTAGACTCGGGAATGGTAGAAATGATGACAATGGTTGACGGGGTCGAGAGTCGTTGGTAACCCTCGATGGCGCATTGTTCCAGGAAGAGGATGGAATGATGATGTCCATCATCCCAAGGGGTATCTTCCATGGACATAACAGACATAATCATCTCATCAATAGGAAAAATGATGTGGAATGGATCTGGAGATAAATCACCAAGAGAGGGGGTTGCCGATGGAATGGCTTGATAAGCGGATTCGACCGGACTCAAAGGCATTTCGTCCCCATAATGAAGATGATCGTCGGGGTTGGGTACCATCCACGGGTCGTAAGATGCAGGGGTTCCATGAAGAGAGGTGGAGATCATGTTGATCGAGGTGACAAATGGATGTGGGACATCAGGTGGTGGAATGGGGAAAGTACCCATCAAAGACAAATCTTTAAGAAGACCCACACCGACCTTTTCATATCCAGGGGGGGTTTTCAATGAAAGGTACATTGTTGGTACGTGCATCAGAGTAAAAGAAGGCCAATTGGTCTACAGTAACTAATTTTCCTTGATGTGGGAAACGCACGACACAGAAAAGAGTGGAAATGACTTCACGCATGGAATCGATCCAACTACAGCCAAGTAAAAGGTTGTAATCGAGAGGAGCATCGAAGACCTCCACTTCAACGTTGACCGTTTTTCCTTCTAACATAATAGGCAATGAAGGGAGGACACCATAAGGCTTAAAACTAGAGCCATTGAAGGCTTTGAGTATGTTGTGGGATTCATTCAAAGGAGGAGAGTCGATGGCTTTCCAACAGGTAATAGACATGACACACGTCGAGGCACCCTCATCAATAACTCTTCTACAAATGTTTTTGTCGAAGACAATAACTTGTATTTGGAATGCGAGTTGAGGGGTTAACCTTGGAATGTAATCTTCCAAGTCAAAAATTATAAAATTTGTATCTGTAGGGTCTATTCCACTGGTAGTTTTCAACAGTTCCTTTCGTTGTATAGGGAAACTCTGAAGGACTTCGAGGGCTGACATCGCGGATGGTGCTTGGGCCAGATCTTCAGCAATACTGTAGTTCTGGGCGGCACGTGCATGAGGATTGAAAGCTGATTTTCGAACAACACCCTTTGGGGGAGGGCAAAGAACTGTATCTAGGCTCGTTCGTTCGAGATGAATAGGGTTGTTGGTAGGTGGAGTCATGGGAGATGGTTGGACCAACGAAGGAGGTATTGCATCAACCTTTTCCTTGGAGGAAGGATAATCTTTGGCTCAAGTGGTAAGTGTGATGTCATTCTGCTTTGAATCACCTGTACACATTAAGACATAGGATGTATTGGAGGGGGAAGGTTGGTCATGAATGACCAATTGGGCTTGTTGTTGAGAGGGGAAGGGTTGTGACAATACAGTCGGAGTGGGGGGCTTTGTTCTCCCTTGAAGGAACTTAGTAACCTTGGCTCGTCGTGGAAAATCCTTAGTGAAGTGATCATTACCACAGATAAAATAAGGGTATCGGGGTTTGCACTTATCCCTATCATCAACAGGTGGTGTTTTGGTTTTCTTAGATTGCGGATTATTTTTATCCTCCTTGTTCTTACCCTTTCCCTTTTTGGATTTATTTTTGCTGGCGGGGGTATATTGAATAGAGTTTTCCTCAGAAGTCTTGCCGGTAGGAGGGGTAGGAGATAGAGCATTTTGAACATTAGAAGAAATAGGTTTGGGGTTGTTGCTAAAGGTTTGGACGGAGTGAGGTTGGGCATGGAAAGTGCCAATCACACCGTCAGCTGCATGATAAGCAGCAGGAGTAGTTGAAGTAGCGGAAGTAGAAAGACGAGGTGCGTCAGGGAGTAAGTCATAAAGAGTCCTCATTTGTGAATAAATGAGGTCGAGGTATTGAGCATGGCTGATTTCCTTTTCTTCTATGACAAATGCATCCATGGCGATGTCACGAGCGATATTGTTCACGAATGATTTTGTGAACCACTCTACCAACAACTGATAGGGAAGTTTGATTTTGATGAGACGTCATCTCCATTTCCACTCATTAATGTGATCAGAGATATGAGTGACTTTGGTTTGTTTGAAAGAACTCAAAATCTCGGTTCTCATTTCGTAGCGGATCGGTAACTGGTAGTGGGTGAGGAAAGCCATAGCGAGGGTGTTGAAGTCGTTGAAGAAGCCTTATGGTAACTCTATATACCACTTCGCGGTGGAACCTGTGAGGGTTCGCTAAAAAAGGTGTAAATGAATAGAGTCATCCATCAAGGAGTTGGATGAGCACCAAAGGTGAAAAGTTATTACATGATTGTTCGGGTCCTCTCTTGGTTTACCATCGAATTTAGGGATGTCGGATGGTAGTTTGGCCGGTATGGCGGGCCATTAAGGGGAGTGATGGATCGGATCATTTAAAATCCTCGACATATCAGGGAGGTCTAGGGTGGTTAAGAAGGGTAACCGTCTATTCACATGTGGGTACTGGTGACTTTGGGGAGGGAGTCTCGTCGGTAGACTAGTGGGACCATAAGAAGTTTGCATATAATGCGAAGATCCGAGCAAATTCGGTGGTTGGTGTGGAGGCAAGTAATTCATAGGGTTGTACCCTTGAACAGGGGTGTGGGGTTGAGTGTTCGAGCCCCAAATAGGATTAGATATGCCTGGATATGGTTGGCCTGTACTAGGGGGTATGATGGAGCTAGCTTGAGGTTGTTGCCCCCTAGTCGAGTGAGGATTATGTTGTATAAGATAATTCCAATACTGGGCCAAGGATGGAGGTATGTTTTGTCCATAGAGTGGGATAAGTGGGGGTTTCCCTCCAATCGAGGGTTGCGTCCCAGTTGGGATTTGTCCTGCAAAAGGGGATTGGGTTTAGCCTCCTTGGTGAAATTTTCCACCAACAGGAATCTGGTAATTAGGAGTGAAAGAAGGGATAGTGCCACTAGGGTCAGTGCCTCTGATAGAGGATGGAATAGGTCCTCTGAAAGGGGGTCGAGGAAGTGTCGAAATAAAACTGGGAATGAGATGGTGCCCAGAAGAAGTGGAAACGCCAAGAGTCCTGGATGAGATTTGTGTAGGAGCGGGAATAGAAGCATTCAATGCATGATATCTAGGCAGAAGGGTTGGGGTGAATCTAGGTGAAAACGGTGTACCAATGGGGGCTTGGCTAGTTGTTGTAATCCTAGTGTGAGGACTCATAGTATCTGGGACCATTGTGTATGGACCGTTTGTAGAGGGATAGTCAAGATGTGGTTAGCTGGCGGAGCGTCTGTACCAGGAAAATAATAGGCAGTAGTAAAAGGTACTGCCTCTGGATCAAATGTTTCAGGAAGCTCAGGTGAAACAGTCATATCAATGTCTGCTCCTGAGCCAAAGAGATCCCGTCTAAAAATGCCAGTAGTCCAAAAAGGATCTTGACCCCCAGGTCCTATGAAAGGTCTGGTTGGTGATCCAAAAGACTGAACAACTATATCTCTAGAATAATTCACTCACACAATATGTCTCACAAAGTCGGGAGGAAGTCAAAAGTCCTCTCGAGAATTGGTAATTCGGAACCATTCTAAAGAGTTAGTTCTTTCCACTGGTGGAGTGGAAACATCTTGGACTTCACTCTGTTGAGGAGAGCCCTCTGGTGAGGTTGTAGGCAAGGGTTGAGAACATTCCAGATCTTTTGGGGGTAGTCCTTGCATTCTACATGAATGGCGTGGAGGGTCAATTGTGATCGAGTTAGAATTTTTACGAAAGAAATTATATGGCCAACTTGGGTAAACAAACAACATGCACTAATAAAATCTAGGAAGAAACACCAAGCAAACAAGACCTTCTAATTCCAAAGTCACTAGTTGGTGATGAAATCCAATGTCGCAACGACAAGACAAGAAGGGGCTGGGCTAGGGTGGAAAAGTTACATTGACGACCTACTTAACGGACTTACACTCTAGTGCAAACTCCCACACACAATCGTGGGTATACCCTCCAAGGAGCCTGAGTGAGTCTGACCAACGTCGATTCTAGGTACCGTGAAGACTTACCCCTTCACAGTCACCTTGTGTAAGACCCTAAGAAGATAGGATACTAAGGTTACCACCAACAACAATAATGCCTGGGGGAATAGTCAACAGTCTGATCCACATGCAAGGGTAGGGTATCTAGCCCGAAATCATCTTGAGAGGCTTCTACTCATCATTGTGGGTATACCTTCAAGTGACCCCCGTAATACATGCAATCTCTACATCGATATCAACAAAGAAGGGTGAGTAACTCTGTCAATCTCAATGCGACCTTAGGTTTTTTCCCTTGTGTGAGAAGCGATTCCCAGGACAAAATGTTACAAATGGAATTTGACACTCCTTATCACAAGATACTATTGTGTATTTTGTGCTTTGGAGAGTGTGTCTCACTACCTATTCCAAAGCTCTAGCCTAGCTAATGTTGGTGTAAAAGATCCCTAGAAAAGGTTACTAGTTGAATTTTAAAATTGCACAATATCATTAAAGGTTGTTGTTACTCAAAAGGAGACAGAAATGAAACCGATGTTGTGTGAGACTCTGACCCAACAATGCATAAATAGGAATGAATGATACAATTTTTTGTTCGATGAATCCTATTTACAGGAGGGAAAGAGGAGTTTTCTGGAACAATGTGAACTACGATGTATGATCTTCTCTGAAATGTAATATCAAACAACCATGAACAATACAAACTCCCTATTCGTTTTCTTTCAATACTTGAATGCCAATATTCTCGAAAAAAGTTTCTTAAAAAAAAAAAACGTCTTTAATTTTTATTAGAAACCAAGCAACAGGGATCGAACTAATAAAAAGTAAGCAACCAACGAAAAATAAATACACAACAAACACCCAAATCGATCTTTCAATGAAGACAAAAATAACAAACTGACAAGACCAGTCTCTCAAATGCACATGGGTAACGATTTTCCAAGTAATCAGCAATTGAAAAGGACAATTAATCTCAACTTTTAATCCAATCAAAGTCTCCCGACCAAACAAGCACTCGGATTTCAGAATCGGAGATTATACCCTTGTTAAGAAAATGTCAAGAGGTAAAAATTGAGAAAAAATGAACAAGAAGAGCTTTCGATTTCTGAAAACTAATCATTCATGAGATTTGAAGTCAAGAAACATTCAATCACTGGCCAGATAAGTTCTTTCCAGACACACTGTTGACGGGCGAAATTGATCGTCCGTCAACTGGGAGAGTGGAACCGGTCCGGGGTTGTCTAAATAACCCAAGTCATTTGGAATGGACCACCCTGACGAGTTTAATGGCTCCGTTGGCCGCTCTAAGGTCTTTCAAGAAAACCAAAGAGAGAATTGATCTGAGCTAAGTAATCTAAAAGAAACTAAAACTAATTAATTAAAACTAATAAATCAAATTAA
>ML776550.1:2341280-2355647 GCA_009831015.1 Picea engelmannii
ATTCAATTGCAACCAATTTAAAACAACCAAATCCACATTATGATTAATAGGATCAAATCAAAACTAAAATGATAACGAAATTCGATTTATCAAAATGAAATTATATACAACAATGCATGCTTATGTGTCAACACCAATCCACGCTGTAAACAGAGCTTATGAATGTGTCACATATAAATAGGGGGCAGTCATACCAATGAGGTTGCTCGGGCTATGCCAATTTCGAATTGACAATTGTTGTAGCCGACTCGACGTTCTTGAATAGAATTGAACCTGTTGTTCGTTGTCTCTTGTCAGTGGGTTKCACCTTCGCATTGTGACCGGTGAGTTTTGCCACTTGATCCTCCAGAGCATGAATTCTGGATTGCAACATCGGCACATCTAAGTAATATATTTCCAACCATAAGCCACACTGATCACATGGTGAAGTAGCTAGTTGAGCAGGAGAGGGTTTCGACGAATCACCGAGGGTTCCACGAGGCATTTCAATGCCTAGAAAATTAGGATCATCCCGCAAACAAGGTGGTAGGTTTTTTACAAAGTTGTATGGGGGGTTGTCACTCAGACCTTCGGAATAGGGATACTCTCTTTCTAAGAAACGTTCAATTTCCGAGTCAAAATCTTCACTGAGCACAATAGGGTCAGGGTTGACAGGTGCTTTTGGTTTGTTTCTTGCCATGCGAGAGATTAACCGAGTGTTTTTCTTGCCTATAGAATTGGCATTAGGTTTGGTCTTGGGCTTTTTAGCCACGGGTTTAACATGCTCCACATCTATGGTCACAGAATTGGGTAGAACAATAGGTGGCTCGGGTAGAGGTTTGGGTAGCAGGGAACTGTAAGGGACAGGGGGGATAGGCTTGCTTTCGCTCACCACAGGTTTGTCAACCTGTGGTGGGCTTGAGTCATCAAAATCATTACGTTTAAGGAAATTCTCCCAACAGTCACGACGTAACCCCAACTCATAAACCATAAGCATTTTAATTAACCTGAAATGGAAGAGGCTGGTATCGGCCTGGTTGCGTTTATACCTTTTATCCATTTTAAACAAAATCCTATGCAGGTAGTGAGGCATGTTAAGTTCAAAACCCATGAAAACCATAAGTAGCCGAAGGTGATACATGAAAACGAAACCATACCTGCGCTCGCAGGTGATGAATTGCTTGATTACCAATAGTAAGTCATGCCAGCGTTGCTTCAGCATGTTTGCGGGCAAACCCTTGTCACAAGAATTAACCTTTCGTGATTGGAAGAGAAACGTCCACGGGACGTCAAGAGAAAGGTGCAGTGTGAGAAGGTGTGTAATCAAGCAAATTTTGGAAAAATGGCAGAACTTTTGAGGGAACTTCTAGATCCAAGGAGTCTGTGAGGATCTCCTCAAGACTCAGATATTGATTGGGAATGAAAAAGGGTAGGTCGGGAGAAAATGACCAAGAAAAAACCACCACAATGGGTTGTATCCCCAGTGGAGTCATCAATTTTGTTATTGGATAAATCGGTAGGTGCGAACACTAGCAGATCTCCCTAGATCCACCTGTATCTAGAACAAAACAGGACAGGACATGACTCTTTCCCTAAGTTGTGGTCATTGAATCTACTACTAAGAAGGAATGAGTGACATACCTTTATATCGCTTCCTTAGGTCTCTGTTGTTCCCGCTTCGCTCCGGTGCTCTTGTGAAATCAGGTCCAAGACAACACAAACCAGCCAAAGTGAAGATAGCAAAGTATATTCAATGTCAACCTATGCATATGATCAAGGAGTTATGCAATAAAATAAGAGTGATTTTATGGGAAAGGGACATGTCGTTGTATTATATTAAATGAAAGTATAAGATACAACCGGATCGCCTTGATGTTGCAAGCTTCTTTTCAGTGACCCTTGGTTCCAACACACACACTTTCTCTACCCTTCCATGAAGAATATCCAACACAACTTGAAAGACCAAATAGAGTCTTCAAGCTTCTATCCAAGTAGAGTTATTCACACTATTCTTTCACCAATTCTTCATTCAATCTTGCTTAACCTTTTCCATGAGAAAACTTTCAATATATAGGAGAAGGAGAGATGGTTACATGGATGAGGATGATCCCACTAAATTTGAGAAGTCGGTAGGATGCCAACCATGTGAATGCCAACTCATTTTCTAGAAGATTCCCTTCTAGAACCTTCGTGACCTCTTCTCTTTTCCAATCTTTGAAACAGGTTCACACCCTACCTATAGAGCAGACTGTGAACAGTTCGCACCCTAAGTTTGAGTTGCCTGCAAGAATGAAGGATTTTCGCACCCTGTAATATAGGCAGCCTGCGAACTCATCTTAAAAATGTGTTTTTTGGAAGAATATAGCAATCACTTTTCTCAGGAAAAAAGTCCTTGTGGGAGCCTGAATACATCACTTGTAGAGACATCACCAAAGTGAGCAAAATCATGTGTAATAGTGACCCTTCTTTTCATGTGGCATTGGCTAGTTTTCATGATGTTTTTTGTTAGGGTTGTCTTTATCATACATTGATTATTGTGGATTTGTAGACCCTAACTTCCATTTTTTCTATTTCTTAAACTTCTTCTTGATTTTAACAGCATATAGATAAGAAAAATCGAGTTATGAGATTTCCAGAAAATCCATTTCAATTTGGATGTATCTGTGTAGAGCCCCATGGTATTTTAGAACCAAATGTCATTCAGAGTCTTTGATACCCAGCTTGGTGCGTAAGGCATGGAAGGTATTTGTGAACTCTGGAATTTCTTGGCCTCTTTATTTCCACAATGTGGTCCATCTCATGTACTAGTCCTCATAGTTTCCAATAGGGTAATATTGTTCTTTTATCGCATCCACAAAAAAATACCAAGTCGGCTCGGCCCCATTTATTCCAGAATCCTTTGTGAAAATTTTCTCCAAGTAAGTTTCCCACCAATTTTTGACATGGGGGAGAGCCTTAAGGAGTGCGAAGGTGATCTTTTTCCTGTCGGAGAAATTATGAACAAAGAAATAACCTTCTAGCAGATTTAACCATTTTTCTAATGCATTCGCATCTATCTGTCCTTCAAATATTGTAATATAAAAATTAACTTGACCTTGAAAGGTGAGGTACTTCCAAAGTGTCCTCTTGATGAAGACGCGCTTATTTTTATCGGCAGGCATTGAAGGATGTGGGGAAAATTCTCCATCATTTCGTCCCTCTGTCACGTGAGAGCTTGCTCAAGCAAAATATTAATAGAATCATCTTCTCTATCATTTTTCTTTTCTTATGCCATGGAGGTTTCTTGGATGTGAGAGATAAATTTTATTCAAGAGAGAAAAGCTTGAGACCCAACTTGCTATACTCGGACCTTGTCGGGGACATGCATTGAAAAATGATCAAGAGCAACCTGCTTTGATACCACTAATCCATATTATTTTCGGCATGAAATGAGAGAGGAGATATAATAAGGAAATGTACATAGATATCTGGGATATCCAATAATATAAAAAAAAAAATCAGATATGCAACCATAAACATAGAGATACGGTAATACACAATTTTATATTAATGAGCGAAAATGTACAAGGACTGTAAAAATACAGAGTGAAAGACTCGCTAAAATGGTGGCAGCTTATCTCTAAGAAGAGATGTGTCTACTACTCACATTCACAAGAAGATTATTTTACAATGAGGCTCCAAAGGAATTTTTATCATAAAGAAAATCCAAAACCCTAACCCCGGAAGATGAAAGTCCAACAGTTTTGTGGACCCCATTTTCGATAGTTTGGTGTATCAACTTCTCGGGGCGTAACTTTGGCATACGATATCCGTTTGGGGCACATGGTAGCTCATTGGAAAGGTATCGTCAAGGATATTCATTTTGTGGGATCAATTAGAACCTTTGACTATCATTAAGAATATCTATCCATAAAAAACTTCATTTAAGCCCTCAAAATGGCCCCGAAAGTTAAAAACTGCTAAAAATAGTAAATTACCAAAATTGCCAGAAACCTGTTTTGAGCCAGTTGAAAAAGGTGGGTGGCCACCGATATCCACCTAGATCCGGTGGAGTGGTAGGATATTTCTATCCATCTACTATTTATTTTCAAATATCAAATCCTTATGCTTGTACATATGTTTTCATTGTTCTGCTCCAAAAGGAATAGCTATGCTCTCCATGAGCTACCTTCCAGTGCTTAAACCATTTTCTTGAAGTACTATCTCTAAAATTCAACTTTATCAGCAGTATATCATTTATGATTTCATTCAATATATCATCAACATATAACCATAATTAGAATCATCACATCAAATAACCACATGCACAGTAAACCAGAATTTACATGGAAACCCAAATGGGAGAAAACCTTAGAATGATTTCTTATATATATTAAGACTGCATTCATAGGAAGAACCAACTTCAAAATTATCTATCACCAACTAGAAGGAGGTACCAACCCCCTAAGTTACAAGAACCAACCTAAAGGAAGCACCAACTCCCTGAGTTCTACAACACCAACTAAGAGGAGGCAAAGACCCCCTGATTTATAGGAACCAACTTGAAGGAAGCACCAACTCCCTAAATTCTACAGAACCAACCACAAGGAGGCTACAACCCCCTAATTTACAGACACCAATCGGAAGGAGGCTACAACCCCCTTTCATTTCCCCATCCTACTACCCTGAAATATTAGTGTAGACTCACTGTCACTACCAATGATACTATCACTACCAATGTTACCAATACATCAACCAACCTGTCATTTTCACTGTCACATCAACCAACCTGTCAATGTCACTGTCACACGAATCAAACTGTCACTGTCATTGTCACATCAACTTGTGACTACCACTTTCACATAAACTTGTGACTACCACTGTCACATCAACCAACCTGTCATTGATGATCAACGAATCATCCAACCTGTCACTGATAATCAACCAATCATCCAACTTGTCACCATATTTGTCATTGTCTCTATCATTGATATACCATCATCAACCAATTGATCCACTCACATCGATACAAAAACCATCACAAAAGTACATCAACCATGTACATCAATCATCAACCATGTACATCAACATGCATAAACCATGCATCAACCATGCACATGAACCTATACCATACCATGTACAACAACTTGTAACATCCATGCATAAACCATGCACATCAACCTATACCATACCATGTACATCAACCTGTATGATACCATGTACATCAACCACGTACCAGAACCTATAGCATACCATGTACATCAACCATGTACCATCTCATGCGTCAGGCATGTACCATATCACATACGTCATAAGATATCATCAATGAAGTGTCTCATTTATAACCAATATACATAAACCATGTACCAAGAGATACCATCAAACATGTTCCATATCACTCATATACCATACAACAAACCATATGCCAAGTATCCAAGATGTTCCTCTAACAATGTATTATACCATCACCAAGGTGTACCATGCACAATGACTACCATGACATGCCTCAATCATGTACCATAACAACATAAGCATAAGCTTGAAAAATAACACATAAGCATACCTACCATTGGAAACAACATGACGAGGAGTGTGTTACCTGCATTTACATTGTCCTTCATGTCCTTATTCCTCAAACAACTATGGGATTTATGACCACACCTATGGGTTTCTTGTAGACTTATTCAAAGTGTCTTCCCTTGAGGACCATTCTTAGAGATATGCCATAATGGGACCACTTTGGAGACCTCTCCAAATACACCCATTGCATATGTTTACATCAATGACAACCACTACTTGTTGACATCAATGACAACCAATTGTCCAACAACAACAATGATAACCAATTGTCCAACATCTACATTCCATTAGTTAGTGTACTTCATGGGAAAAATAAAGAATTAAGAGAAATTATCAAAAGAAAAATAAATATTTATAAAGTAAGAGGAAGAGAAAGAGTATTGAACCTATGGAATATTAACTCTTATATTGATAACCCAAAAAGAGTTGAATGTTCACAAGCCTCTTTGAGGGGGAAACCTCCAAATGAGTAGAGATCTAATACAATATTAATCACTTGAGAAAACATTTTATATCTTCATACTAATATAAATAGTTTCTCACTACCCAAACCCTAACCACTAGTGTTCACACATTAATGAGTACCAACTACCTAAAGAGCCTTATCCCATAATCATGACCCTTTTACATTAATCAACCACACACCAAATAAATATTGACCTTATTCAATGAATATGGCCATGTACATTAATTATCTAATTCAAAAGTACCACTAAGCTAGGAGGTTAGGTTAGGACCCTAAAATTCCTTTGGGCCTTCAAAAGAACATTGTTCTCAAGATTGAAGGACCTATAAAAACTGCAACAGAGTCTTCGTTGGCTCCAAGTTGGAATATTTGGTTAGTTTATTCGTCCATTATATCAAGACTTCCAAGATAAGGTGTTAACATAGCCATGAAGATTTTATTTTTTCTAGTGCTTCGTATGGTTGTAACCAAATGGAAGAAATGAAATATTGGGTAGTTCTTGGAGTGTGTTTGGAAATCTAATTGGTAGGAATTTTTTCCAATGTAATAGAAGATTTTATAGGGTCCATAGAACTTGGGCACTATCTTTTGGTATCCCATTTCCTAGAGATATGTTTTCTTACAATGTTGAAGACATAAAAAACACTTGATTCTCTTTTTCAAAGTAGTTCCTTGAGAACTATGTATCTTCATATTTCTTCACTCTATTTTGAGCCAAGACTGAATTGTCCTTAAGTGTATAGAGAATATTAGCTTTGGATATAATATTGACATCCACTTCATAAACTTTCAATATGCTTGGTAAGTACAAGACTATATATGGGGGGTTTTCTTCAATAATATCCTCATAAGGTGACATTTTGATATCCCATTTATTGAGCCATAATTTTGCAAGGGGGACCCATCCTCCTCATATTTTCAGGACAAGGCATTAGCTACCACATTCTCCTCACTCTTCTTATATATGATATCATAATCATAACCTAGAATCTTGGTGACCCACGTTTTTTGCTTAAGTGAAGACAAATATCGTTCCAAAAAAATACTTTAACCTCCTCCTATGGTCTATCTTAATTTAAAAACACCTTCTAATGAGGTAAGGAAACCATGTATTCAGTACATAAAGAATGGCTATCATTTTCCTCTCATAGGTAGAATTGCCCCAATATATGTTATTGATGTATAACATTCCAACATGAATGCATTAGTGAAGTTTTTCACTATTAAGACTACATTAGTCAACATAGCCTCCTTTAGGCCTAAACATCCTACACAATTGTAGCATTCTAAATAAATGAAATTTTTTTTATCAAGGAAGTTAATGGGGAAACAATTCTACCATAGATCTACACAAATGTTTTGTAGTAGCCAATTAGACTAAGGAAACCATGCAATAATTTTAATTTCTTTGCGGATATCTAATCTTTCATTGATTAAATCGTCTTGGGGCCAACCCTCACCCTGTCCCAAATGACAATGTGACCCAAATATTCCACTTTAGAAGTTCCAAAAGATAATTTGTAATGTTTGAAGTATAAGTAATTTTCCATGAGTAATTGTAATGCTTGATCCACATGTGCCTCCCAAGTTTTTCTACAAATAAAAATATCATCAAAGAATAAAAACACAAATTTGTGCAAATGGGACAAAAAATATTCTTCATAAGGCTCTAAAACGTGGATGGGGCATTGTAAATCCCAAAATTTATCACCAAAAAATCATAATTACCTTCATGTGCATGAAAAATATAGTCTTACAAATGTCTATTTTTTTCATCTAAATTTGGTGATAACCATGAACGAGATCAAGTTTAGTGAATAATGTTTCTCCATGAATCTCATCCAATATGTCATAAATGATGTGAATGGGAAATTTTTCTTTGATCATCAACTTGTTAAGGGCACGAAAGTATGAACACATACACCAATTATCTTATTTCTTGAAAACCATTACCACTAGGAAGGAGAATGGGATAGTTCTAAGATGCATGACTCTAACCTCCAACAATTCTTGAACTATATTTTCAACTTCATTTTTTATACAAAAGGATGGAAATAAGGTCACATATTTAGAAATTGACTACCTAGAAAAGTAAAGTGTTGTGATCATGCTCTCCATGTGAGTGATGTAATTTGTGGGATATTTAAAATACCTAGTGATGTTATTCCAAAACCAACTAGAAATCAAGATGAATATCCTACTGAGAGTTTTCCACAACTTGAATGGCATTGAAAAGGGAAATAATGACTGAGTGAAATTTTGAAGGAACATTATTATATGGTGGGAGATAATAATTCTAGTAAACCATATTGGATACCTTTGAGGGTGCGTTTACATCCCTCCTTAGTGAATCTCACATACAAATTCTTGAAATGCATTGTAAAATGTGTTGGATTATTGAGAGGGGGGGTGAATCAGTAATAGCGTAATTATAATCCTTTTCTCCAAATAATCCAAGTGTTATATCGATGTAGAATTATTATCCAATAATGAGCAAGAATAAATGAACAATCACACACATACACAGTACACCAGTGTTTTACGTGGAAACCCAAATTGGGAGAAAACCACATAATGTTTAATCTTATATGTCTTGAAGAATTACATTCAATGGAAGCACCAACTTCCTTTGTTTTCCAGTTGCAATTGGAAGGAGGCTCCAACCCCCTATTTTCTTAGGATACAACCCGAGGGAAGCTCCAACTCCCTAATTCTCTAGCTACAACCAGAAGGAGGCTACAACCCCCTATGTTCTCCGGCTACAACCGGAAGGTGTCTACAACCACTTGTCCTTTCCCCATCCAACTACCCTGAAGTAGAAGTAGAATGATGGAACCACTTTCACACTATCACTGTGAGATATACCACTGTAAACATGTACCAATAAAATTGAACCATGCATCAACCTGTACCTCAACCTGTAATCAACATGTACCATAAACAAGTGCATCAAACATGCACCAACATGTACCAAACAATCTGTAATCAACCTGTACCATAAACAACTGTAACCATCCATGTACCAAGTATGTACCGATCATGTGTAAATTATTCATCAACTATGACTCATCAATATGTCCCAACATCATCAACTATACACCTCATGTATGTGCCAACTCATCAACTACTTGTCTCAACCATGTACCCAACTTGTACCTCAACCAAAATCCTTCATCAATTTCATAATCCAAATATGATTTGTAACTTTGTAATAGACCTGGTGTATATGATCACATACCTACAAACCTTCCTTAAATTTAACAACAAGATCTAGTATTTTCATCAAACGTTTCTTTAGTCTCACAAGACTAGTTTTGGATTAGTCAACAACCTTAACTTGAAATAATCATAACTTTGTACCTATAATGAATAAAGATATGAAATTGATACACAATTTTATTCAGTGTTTGGTATGCAACTCCTCCAGGTGTCAGTACTTGGAACCTCTTAGAAAATGAGTTATGGAAAAAACTGGCACACCTTGCTGAATTTTGGCTTATTCTAGAGAGCGACCTTGTAGAGCATGCCCCACATGGAATAGTTTTTGAATTGATATGAAACTATTACACCACATAATATAAACTTTACTCTAAATATAACATTTTGTCTTACTAAATTTGGATCTGTTATGAAGAATTTATGACGTTTTTACCCGAAACACCTGTTTTTGACTAGTTTCAGGACTAGCCATAGACCCTATTTTCCATGGAGTGTAACTCCAAAAATAAAACAAAACACAAGCTAAATGTTTTACTATAGATAATTGAATATGTTTCCTCAATGGCATATAAATTTCACGGTCTGAATCATTCTAGTAAAAACGTTATTGCTAAAATGGTGAGATGACCGGAAAAAAACATACCTTAGAAAGCATCATCAAAATAATTTATCCTTCCTTGAATTCCAACCTTCTTTTTTTCACTTTCCTTAGAAATTAGGCTTAGATATCCATTGGTTACCTCAGAAACCTATAGGTATTCAATATTCTCAAGTGTTTCTTAAATCAGAGAGTTGTGCCTCTTATTTATACTTTCCAAGTAGCTTCCTTAAAAACATCTTCTACGTCACTTTGCCCACTTTCCTTATTTTAGGGTTAACCCACTTTTAATTTATCCATTAAATTTATTATTGAATTAATTTATTTTGTATTCACTTTGAATTATAGTACACTCATCACTTCACTTTACTATTTACCTTTTAAAATCTCTTAAACCACTTTGACTACTTTGACCTTTTGGGGCTTCTAGATGACATATGAGGGTCCTCCAACTTCGTAAGGCTATACATCTCAAACCGTGAGGAGTTATGTGACATTCCACATACCACCAGAAATAGAATGACATGTACTATCCGTATAGAATAGTATTACCTGAAAATATATCAAAAATCATATTGTTATCCATCAAACAAACTTGGGTCCATTACCCAAACCTGGGTTCTCCAACTTCTCATGGCCATAACTCTCTAACCCTGAGGAGTTATGTGACATTCCACATACCATCGGAAATGGAATGAAAAGAATTATCCATCTAGGATATTTTCATTGAAAAATTCACTAGCGTTCATCTCATTATTCCACAAATAATCATGGGTTCTCTAACCATACTTCTAGGATAACTCAATCTGCAAAGAGTCTTCCCACGAGGGATTTCACCATAAGGAGACCACTTTGGAGTTCATCCATTTCTACTTATTATCAACCATGAAAAGAAAATAACAAGTCATCTTTACATCAAACAATCTTGGGTCCATTACCCAACCTTTGTGCTATGGGGATTTCTTCAAGGGTTGACATCAATGAAAACCAACATTAATCAACAAAATGGCCCAATGTTTACAAACATTGCTCTTCCAAATCTACATCACACCCACCCATTTCAATGGAAAACATGTTTTTTTGTAGGAGATAGTCCACCATTTGGAGTTTCAAATTCTCACACTTGCCATCACACTTCATAGTACCTCCATTACCTATCAGGATTTGAAAATTGTGCATCGTATGGACATAATAATGTGTTTCTTCTATGACTCAATGATGGATGTAATTATGGATGTTTCTATTGTTTATTAAGAAAAAAATGTTTGTATGTTTGATATATCTAACTAGATGCCAGGCCCAGGGAGCTATAATTGCCAATGAAGCATGGAGGGAAATTTAAGGCTCCTTTCAATGAGGCTCTTGAGTGGGTACTTCATCCAATTTAGTGTTTTCCAAATCTATATTAGCCATGTATTCCTCTAAAATTTCCTTTAACATTCTTGGTGTAACCATATCTATAAAAAATATTTTTTGTTCCTTACATTCATGCCCTTTGGGAAAAATTTCATCACAATGATAATAGAGGCCAAGATGTTGACATTCTTCATCTTCTACCAAGACCAACTTGTGTAACTCTAAGGGATGCGAACATGGTGGAGTAGGCACAAAAGGAGGATCATGTGGTCATGGAACAAAATTGGCCCATTTGTTCTAGGTTGTAACCACCATATGGGCCTTTTTGGAATATAGTTGAGCAGCCTCCAACTAAATAGCAAGGTAGAAAAATGAAACTTGTTCTTTGATATCCTCCTTAACACTGCTAATAAAATTCTCCTTAAAGAACTCACCTTGATATTACCTTGTATTTTCATTAATAAGCTCTCAAATGAAGCAATAAAGTCTTATGACATGCTTGTTTGATGCAACTTGGTCAACATCCCCGAAAAAAGAGCATTGTTTTTAAATATAGCATAAATGGAATTAAGAATGTATTGGTCCCAATTAATGTAACCTTTATATGCCTTCTTATTACATCTCCACCACTACTAATACTCCCTCTTTAAATATAGAACCACCACTCAAAGTTTTAGTTGTTCATCATCAATACCCTAGAGAGAGAAATATCATTCCATATAGCTCACCAACACTGTTGGATCTAATCCATCACACTTATTCAAATCGATCTTAAGAAATGTATGCATCGTATGGGTGTGAGTGTCATGAAAGTATAGTGCATTGTGATAGTCATCACCTAAGGAATATTTCCCATTACCAATCATCCCTATCTAATCATTTGAAATGTTCAATAGAGAACAATTGGGGTTTTTTGAGGATATTTAGTTGTTGAGGTCATGTTCAAGAGATGACTAGAGATTTTTAAATAGGTGTTGTAATTTTTTCTCTAGGTCTATGAGACTATTAAGTTTGTTTTCCAAGTTCTTGAGTCTATTCTATATTCTTGTGATACTCATGGGAGAACTTGGGTCCACCTCAATGGTTATTGAAGAGCTACACCAATGTGATCAATGGTGTGCATAGATTCTTTTTGGATAGGTCCTGAACAATGGTCTAAAAACACTTAGGACCACTTTTAAATTTATTTATTTTTATGATTATATGATCATTGTATAATGGAAAAAAAGTGCCAAATTATTTGCATTCCCAATTATGTAGGATTTCCTTGCTTTTGTTGTAGAGCCTGTAAATTGATAATTCCTAAGAGAAAAGGAGTGTTAGGTTCTTTATCTCTCTAATATACTTTTATTTTCCAGCAATAGAGCTTGAGTGAACTTTCACAACTCTAACTAATAAGGATCAACCATACCCTTATCCATACTACCTAATTACTAGGTAAGCAAAGATTTCCTTGAGTGTCATGCTCAATGTATTATATCAACACAATAGTCAAAAGGTTTTTGTAGCATCAATATGCCTATGGGTCTTTAAATATAGCCAAGTTTACATGGAATATTGAATATGTGACTTTATTTTATTTGATGAAGTATTACTCACTAGGTACCAACAAAGGTGCACAAGGGTGTCCAACTAGGTGACCCCATTAGTATGCCCTACATGTGTTCTTCCTAGCCACAATTTCATTCATTAAGAAATATAGTTTTGTGTTTAAAAATGTCAGAACATGTCTCTAGCTTAAAAAATGGGTTTTGTTGGCATGGGAAAGAGCTCGCACACCACTTGCAGTTTAATTATACAATAGAAATAAATAAGTAAGGGAAATTATCAAAAGAAAAATAATCTACATAAGGTAAAAGTAAGAGAAAGAGTGTTAAACCTACAAAACCTTAACCCTTAAATGGAAAATCCAAAAAGAGAGCAATGTTCATAGGCCTCTTCAAAACAATACCCTCTAAATGTGAAAATTTTCAATACAATAAAATAACTTTAGAAAACATTGCATAGCTTCCTAAGCTATAAATAGTTTCTCACTACCCAAACCCTAACCACTAGTGGTCTCACCTTAATGAATACCAACTACATAGTAATCCTTATTGTTGATTAATTGGGTTGGTTGTCATTGATGTCAACCCTTGAAGAAAGTCCGGTAGTAAATTCTGATAGCAAAAAGGTTTGGGTAATGGACCCAATTTTGTTTGATGTATAATGGTATGAGTTTTGATATATTTCCAGTTAAGACTATTCTATATGGATAGTACATGTCATACGAAGTTATGGCCTTACAAAGTTGAAGGACCCTCATATGATTGGCTTGAAACCCCAAAAGGTCAAAGAAGTCAAAGTTCTTGCAAAGAAGAGATTATTTAAATAATAAAGTGAAGTGACAAAGTCAAAGAGGATTATTTAAATAATAAAGTGAAGTGACAAAGTCAAATAGGATTATTTAAATAATAAATTGAAGTGACAAAGTCAAAGAGGATTATTTAAATAATAAAGTGAAGTGACAAAGTCAAAGAGGATTATTTAAATAATAAAGTGAAGTGACAAAGTCAAAGAGGATTATTTGAATAATAAAGTGAAGTGACAAAATCAAAGAGGATTATTTAAATAATAAAGTAAATGGAAAACTTTCTAATTATGGAATGTGGTTATAAAAAGGTTAACCCTAAAATGAGGAAAATGGGTTAAATGGTCAAGTGGCTATTGGATACATGGACAAGTGGAAAATTGGGAAAAGTTGGACATAGGTGACTATGTGGACAAAGTGGCCTAGAAAATGCTTCTAAGGAAGCTACTTGGAGAGTATAAATAAGAGGCAAGGCTCTCTCATTTTTATCACACTTGAGAAAATTGAATATATACAGGTGACTGAGGTAACCAAAGAATATCTAAGACAAATTTCAGAGGGAAGGTGAAGTAAATAAGGCCAAAATTCAAGGGAGGATAAATTCTTTTGATGATGCTTTCTAAGGTATGTTTTTTTTTGTTTGTTAATTTGTGCGGAACCTGTTGGCTACGCGATTAAGCTGTGGCTTGAGAAACCACGACTCAGGGGCATCTAAGCCATCAAAATCACCCGGGGATCGCACCCAGCCTGAGCCACACCAACCCTTAACATGGTTGGATTTTTTGTCCCCGCAGGTTTCGAACCGGTGACTTTAACAACACGGAGTGGCTTAACAACACA
>ML776550.1:2355697-2380527 GCA_009831015.1 Picea engelmannii
CGGGGATCGCACCCAGCCTGAGCCACACCAACCCTTAACATGGTTGGATTTTTTGTCCCCGCAGGTTTCGAACCGGTGACTTTAACAACACGGAGTGGCTTAACAACACACTCCGTCACCGACTGTCCTACACCTCGGGGACCTTTCTAAGGTATGTTATTTATAGGTTATCTCACCATTTTTTGCAATAACTTTTTTTCTAGAATGATTCATATCGTGAAATTGGGAGGCCATTGAGGAAACATATCCAAGTATATGTGGTACGAATTTCATCTTGTGGTTCATTTTTTTTTTAGAGTTACACTCCATGGAAAATAGGGTTTGTGGCTAGTCCTGAAACTAGTCTAAAACAGGTGTTTCGGGTAAAAATGTCAAAAATTATTCATAAAATATACAAAATTAGTAAGACCAAATGTGTTGGTTAGAGTACAGTCTGTAGTATTCTATGTACAATTTTCATATCCATACAACAAATATTCTATGCGGGGCACACTCTACAAGTTCACTCTCTAGAATAAGCCATAATTCAACAAGGTATGCCATTTTTTCTATAAATACTTTTCTGAGAGGTTCCAAGTAGTGAAAACTAGAGGAATTGCATAAAACACATTGAATAACATCATGCACTATTTTCATATCTTTATTCATTACAGTTACATAGTTATGACTATTTCAAGTTAGGGTTGTTGACTAATCCAAAACTAATCATGTGAGACTAAAGTAAAGTTTGATGAAAATGCTAGTCTCTTGTTAAAGTAAAGGAATGTTTGCAGGTATGTGATCATGTACACTAGGTCTACTATAGAGTTACAAATCAGATTTGGATGATGAAATTGATGAGGGATTTTGGTTGAGGTACATGTTGGGTACATGGTTGAGACAAGTAGTTGATGAGTTGGCACATACATGAGGTGTACAGTTGATGATGTTGGTACATATTGATGAGTCATAGTTGATGAGTAGTTGATACATGATTGGTACATACTTGGTACATGTTTGGATGCACTTAAACACTACAAATATTATTGAAACATATTTAAGATGTTGAATGCCTGAAATTAATTTTCATCATCAATGATAATATCCTTTATTTTTGAAATGTAGTGATCATTGAAACCCGTTTAATAAAATTAGAGCAAGTCTCTATTTCAGAGTTTCCATTAATTATTAGGATTTTGATAATCAAGTGCATGCCATAATCAAGAAGGGATAAACTATTTTTGAGAGTTTCCATTAATTATTAGGATTTTGATAAGTCAATGATACTATTACTAACAACCATTCCATTGTAAGGCATCATGCCTTACAAGAAGGAAGGGAATTGTTTTAGTTATTGGAAGGAATATATGTGCTATGTCACAAAAGCTAATTCACAATATTCATACTTTGATTCTAAAGAGATAGTTCATTTTTTCAATTTTTTATTTTTTTATTTTTTTGAATAAGAGATATTTTAGGCGAAATAAATATCAATGTTTAAGTCGGAAATGATGTATAATTATTAATTCAAAAAATTAATAAAGATTATAACAACTAATAGATGGTATGTATAGTTTGTAGAAATATTAGCTTTATGGATTAGTTTGAGTGGTTGAATGTTTTGAGTTTTCCACATAGTTTCAAGATTAATATCCCTTACTGATTACCTCTATTATATGTCTCACTCGATAATAACAAATTCACATTGTACAATCCACAAAATGTTATTTTTTACAATAACATTTCCTTAAAAATTGCAAAAAAACCAATAAACCATAAAATCTATAACTTTATTCATGTCTATGCATTGACTTATCAATAAATTAAAACATAACACAAACAATGTCAAAGAGATTAAGTGTGAGTAAATATGATGATCGTGTCATTCCACAACATCAAATTCATTGACTTAATGCATATTGCCCAAGGATGATGATTGTCTCATTCCCTGAAATCAAATCAATTAAATTTGATGTTAGGTTTCCAGGATCACACTTAATCACCCGCTTAATTTACATTGTCCTTCTTAGTTGTGATTGGCCATGAATGTAAAGTATATATTGATTTTCTGATTTAAGACTTGTGTGGGAATTTTTTATTCTAGAGAGATTTTTCGAGTTATTGTATCCATTTTAGATTTTTCCACATTTGGAATCTTCCAAACCACTATGATCCATCATCAAAACCACTATGATTTTTCACTCAAAGTTATGAGCAACTTTGATTTGATTGGACATGGATACGTGACATATAATGATCGTAGATTTTTCATTCAGAATTTGGGAACAAAGTAGAATAAAATTTGTATGTCAAAGATGTGTCATAATGTTAAACTTGACATTGGCACATGAGGATTCCAAAGTGGAAATATTTACTCAAGTTGTTTGGTTATGAGCACCATTGAATGCTTAACTTGCTTTAGTGATTTTCTTATGTAACACTTTTTTCATTGCAACAACATCAGTTCTAAGAATAATATTTTTATTGATGATATAAATTTCAAATGTATTGATTGCATTGAGTGTTGCCTTTATTTCTTTGTCAATTTTTGCATAGTTCTTTTTGTTGTCAATCTAGGTCCCTAAAGCAAAAAATATGATTTCTTCATGTGGCTTTGATCTCCCTGACTTAACTTGTTTAAGAATTGCTCCCCATCCTTGGTCACTAGCATCAGACTCAACAATTTTAAAGAGTTCATCACTTGCAACATGGAGTATTGGAAAGTTCCTGACTTTTGATTTTATCTTTCTCACGGCCTCAGTGTGTGCCTCAATTCAAGGCATAGGATCCTTTTTTAGCCTGTCATTCATAATTTTTCTATCTTTCACACAATATTTATAAAAATGACTGACATAGTTCAAGCTTCCTAGAAAGTGCTGGAGTTGGGTCTTATCATTTATTTTTCCTAGAAATTTTTCTACAAATTCCATTACATGGGTCTAAAGAGAAATTTGGCCATTTGAAATTGTGTGACCCCGAAATTTGACAGAGGTTTTAAAGAGCTCCATTTTCTTTTTAGAAATAACTAAACCAGATTGTTTGATGACCTTTAAAAACATCTCCAAATGATTGAAATGTTGGTCTATGAAATCTGAAAAGACTAATATATCATCTATGTAGACAATTAAACAGTCAAAATATTCCTTTAAAGTATCATCCATAACCCTTTGAAATTTTTCCAGAGCATTCTTAAGGTCGAAGGGCATAACATTCCATTCATAGTGACCTGCAGGAACACTAAATGTAGTTTTGAATTTTTCTTCCTCCTTTATCGCCACTTGCCAAAATCCGGATTTTAAATCAAACTTCGAGAATATCTTTGCATTTGTTATTCTATTGACCAAATTGGATTTGTGGGGTATAGGATAAGTATCATCATCTATGATTGAATTTAAAGGAGTATACTTTAGTACCAATCTTGGGACTCCTCAAATCTGATCAGAATGTTTATTAACATAGAATCCATAGCAATTCCATAGGCTAATGGATTCTCTGATCAATCATTTTTTCAATAATCCTTGGATTTCTTTAGAACACAATTTCTAATATTTAACATTCATAGGTATTTCTTTGCTTCTACAAGGTTTTCCCTCATAGCTATCTTTGTATGGTAATTCAACAAAATGAGTTTTTCTTTCCCAAAATGTAGTTGGGATTTTTTAGCATACCTGATCTTCAAATATTTTTTGCAGCTAACTAATCCTATCTTGAATCTTTAGCTCCTTGAGTTGTTGATCAATCCTCTATTTACTCTTCATTTGTTGGAGTTATTGAATCTTTTTCTCTTTCTCTATAATATTTTGAGACATTTGAACCATTGTGGATAACTTAGGGAATGATACAAATGGGAGTAAATTTTTTCTCCTTGCTATTGTAATAAAATATCCATATTTTCCATTTGGTAACTTTTTAGAACCATGTTTTTAACAACAACAAAAAATGGAGTACCTAAAAGACAAGGTACTGGTATTTCTGTAAGTGAAAACTTCAGATTCAATAAGTAAGGTCCAAAACATAACTTGACCCTTTCAACTTCATATTCCATCTTTAGGGTTTAATTACCTAGCCCAATGATTGCATTTTTATTTTTTAACCAATAATAAGAAGGAATAGAATCTTTATTTAGGATGTTAAAATATGATCCCGAATCGATCGATGCTTTCAACTTAAAGATTTGACCTTGAATATTCATCTTAATCATCACATGATATTGTTGATGTTGGATGTCCATTATTCTCATAGAATTCAAACCTTCTATAGAATTTGTTTCAAATGTACTAATGTTGGCATTTTCATTCTGAGGAATTTCTTCTTGGGAAGACATGAATTGCAGGCCCTGGATTTGTTGTTGTAACCCTCTTATTTCTTGTGTAGCCCATGAATCAACTTTGTATATGTTGGGCCCGTGATATGGTTAATTTAATAATGATAATTAGATCCTTTTTGGACAAATGTGTATCTGCATTTTCATGTTTTGAAGAGTTTTGAAGATTTTTTGTGTTAAATCGTCGTGGTTCATACCAGGTATGTATGATTCATGTTTTAATGATTTCAGGAAACTAATTCACATTTTGTGTGTCACAGGGCCAAATCGAAGGTCTCTTTTTCATCCAGCACTCCGTCTGGTACTCCATTCGACACTCTGTCCTGCACTTCGTCCTGCACTAAAACCATGGGAGATTTGGCAGTTATCATATCAGCGGCCAGCGATGGGTGAATCAGAGACATGGGTTTTCTTTGTGCTCATGGCCTCCAGCTGCTGACCTTTTCACAACTCAGATTGGGTTGTTATGCTAGGCGATTATTGGCTCACCTTGTTTCTAGAAGTCACTGGCAGTTAAGACGCATTGAATGCAATTTGTTGTTTTTAGAGGAGGTCGACCCTTCCAGTGGTCGACCTCTCAGCTTGTAAACATTATAAATACCACAGCAGTCTGGGTGAATATTTAGTTGGTTTGCTTGTGAATTTGAGTAGTGTAATCATCATTTTGTTTATTTCCTATACATGAATTTTTATTGTATTTATTTATTGTATAAATTGTTGTTCATAATTTAATTAGTGTAGTTCAGTTTTGCAGGTTATTATGGAGGCTAGTGGTAATATGCAATGATATGTTAGTTGATAGGAAATGAACTTGAAATTTCTTAGCTACTAACCCTTTGTATAATTAGATGATAGATAGATTTTTCATATGCTGAAATAGAGTTTAAAAACAGAGTTAAAACATAGTTTATGGTTTCTTTGACAAGTTTCGATGGATGGATAGTTGTTGATTTTAGCTTTCATTTTCAGTTTTGTTATCTAATTGTTGTTTATCTTTTCTCATTTGATTGTTAGTTAGTTTTCCAATTTAATTTCTTGGCATATGCTGAAATAGAAATAGGATTTAATTTATGTTTTATGAGTATTTTCCATATGCAATTTAATTTGTTAAAATAGAATTAGTTTAGTTTATTCCATGCAATTTCCTTTTCTAGATCTAGGTTGCAATTTTAATTCGAAGTTGATTATTTAGTTTAGTTTTCAGTTATGAATCTAAGTAGTATGAATTTGCTTAATTAGCATAGAATGCAATTGAATTTAATAGAATAGTGTTTTTTATATTGTTGATGATTAATGCATGATTGAATAATCACATGGATATGTGAGGTAGTTGATGTTGCTTCTATCATGGCTAAGTTCTCATTGGATTTTCTAATTCACACTTTTCACTTTGCTATCGAAGTCAATATTGAGTTTATACCTCTTGAGTTGTCATTAATTGTTAAATGCCA
Organism: Picea engelmannii; assembly: GCA_009831015.1. NCBI lineage: Eukaryota > Viridiplantae > Streptophyta > Pinopsida > Pinales > Pinaceae > Picea > Picea engelmannii. Next base: position 2,361,452 of record ML776550.1, read on the forward strand.
TCGTCATACCATAAGACACCGGAGACATAACCATTAACACTACATTTGAGTTTTCTTGCTTTTATAGATTAGAGAATAGTTTCCTTGCTTTTTATAGGTTAGAGAATAGTTCTCTTGCTTTGGTAGATTAAAGAATAGTTTCTTATCATAGATTAAAGAGTAGTTGTTGATTATCTTTATTGTAATGATACTTTGAATTTAGTAGATTAAGATTTCCTTTCGTAAATTAGAAGTAGTTATGAAGTTTAATTTAAGAATAGAGTTCACTTGCTTATTAGTTTTATTAGTTGTTTATTGAGTAATTTTGATTAGTTTACTTGCGGTAGAAGTTACCATAGGTTAGTTAGTTGATTTCTTACTTATTTACTTTCTTTGATAGGGTAGTTGCTTTCTTGTTTACTTGCTTTGATAGGGTAGTTTCTTGCTTGTTTACTTGCTTTAATAGGATAGTTGCTTATTGAATTTGAGTAGGTTAATTAAAGTAGTTTGTTGTTGTTATTTCTTATTAGGTAGATAGTTTTCTTTTCCTTATTGTCATGATTAAGTTATTTTTATTTAAGTAGGGATTTCATTTTCTTTCTTAGGACTATCCATCGATCCTTTGTTCAAAAGTTACTTAGGGTAATTAGTTTAAGTTTCTTTGTAGGGTTTGATCATTAGTAGCCTTTGCTTAAGTAGATTATCCCTTAGATAGCCCATTTCCTTAGTTAGACTATAATACCTCTAGCCTTTCTTCCTTGGCACATATAGTGCTACAACTCTAAGTTTACTTACCCCAGGTTGACAATTTAATTGAGGGTTTTTAGTGTGTTTTTAGTGCATATAGAACAACCATCATTTTTGGCGTCATTGTCAGGGAGTTGTCTCAAGGTAGGAATTAGATCATTTCTAAACCTTAGCATTAGTTTGGTGGTGGGGGAACTTTAAGACAAGGGGTAAGAACCTGCACATCTTCTATAGTAGGTTCCCCCAAACCCAATGGTAGTTTAGGTTTTTGTTTGCTTTCATGAATAGACCTAGAGACCCAAAAGGTAGAACATTAAATATAAATTAGATCCTTCGACCAAGGTTCCTTCCAACCTTTTGGGGGGAAGGAAAATTCCACTCATAAATTCTGCAGATCAATACTGAAAAACATGAGCTAGATCAACCCAAAGAGCTAAAGTAGTCTTTGAAGAGACTAAGAGAGGGATAACTATAAAACAAAAAATTGAAGCATCAGTAATAGTGGAGTAAGAGGCAAGACCACTCGAGCCTTGTGTAGAACCAAACAATACAACCTTTGTTCTCTTACCACCATGAGGAAATCCTAAATTTGATGACATCATAGACCCTGAACAGGTGAATACCTTGTTTGGTAGTTCAGCCAACATAATTGTCTCTCAAATTGACACAGAAAATTTGGCACCAATAATATCAACCAGCTCGAGTAGAGTCCCAGACATCCAATCAATAGGAAGACCTTTCCATCAGAGGGAAACCTTGTTTTATTCAAAGATAAAACCACCTAGGTACTCTCTTTTTGGAAACCAAACCAGTATGGATGATCAAGGGGATCACAACAATGTAAGACATAGGGAGGAAGAAGAGGTTGGAAACCAAACCAAAACTACCTTCAGGTTTCCAATTTTGGACACCACCCCAAATGTCAATATGAAAAATATTCCTCTCTCAACACTACCCACCGTTTATGGTAAAAGAAGTGAATATCCAGATACCTTCCTATTTGAGTTTGATATCTTGTGCAGGAGATACAACTACTTACAAGATGCCCAGAAACTAAAACTCTTTCCTACCACCCCCAAGGACTCTGCACTAAGATGGTTCATGGGGTTGGGAGAATCCAGTATTAGGTCTTGGGAAGCCATGAAAGATATATTTCACAAGAAGTACCAAGACTAATGAAAGACCAAGGAGTCTTGTAATGGTATCTTCAAAATCCAACAATTAGAAGACGAGAATCTCATGGAATGGTTTGCATACATCTCATAGAAATGGAAATACCATGACCTCCAAGAGGATGCAGTTAGGGCTCTTTTCCTTAAGGGAAATTCAAAATAATACCTAGAGATGCTTAACCTGATGGCATAAGGTGACATCTCTCATAAACCATTTTCTGAAATATGTGAAATGTGTAAGAATTACTCAAGGAGTAGAGCTAAAACAGGAAAACATGTTTGGGACCCTTATAATAGAAACTTAAAACCAGTTAGTTTAGGTGGTACCACAAGAGTAGAGATAGGGAACCGTTTAGAGAACTTCAAGACATATATATTAAGAAAAATAGGTTCCCATTTGGACACCCTAAATATTAAAAAGAAACAGGAGGAGGAAAATGCAACAATGGGAATATATTGCCCAAGACGTAGAAGGAAGCATTCCTCAAGGGAATGCCCATTAGATAACATTTCAGTTTGTGGCTTCTGCACAGAACACCATTCAACTGTAAAATGTTTATCGTTTCCCGGTTTGTTAGCCATCTATAGGAGTGGGGATCTTGGGGAATCCTCTTATGCACCTAGGAGGCCATGGTAGCCTATGAACCATCCCACATACCCAGATCCACAATCTCAAGTTCCACCCTATTATCAACAACAACAATAGTGGAACTCCCCAAGTTGGAAAAACTGGTATGCACAGTACCAACATCCTTGGCCTCAAGGATGGAGAGGAGGCCATAAACAAGGGAACCCTCAAGCTCCACCTTTCCCTATGTCCAACCATCCATATCCTTAGTTTCCACCAAACACTCTACAACTTCTGCCAAGTTTTGTTCCACCACCTTTACCTCCTATTCCACAACAATATTAGAATGCAAGCTCCTTGAGACCAATATTATTACCATCACAACCAGTGCCCAATCCCCATAGTAGTCCCACTCAACCTCTTCATAATTTTGAGATGCAGGCCTTCCCGACATATGTTATTACTCTTGTTCCTTTACAGGAGATTCAACTGAGGTCGGGAAAATTTCTCAACAGGCAAAGACCTTCAATAGTCATCCAGGAAGAAGAGGAAAAAGAAACCAACAAACAACCCACGGATGACACTAGGTGGGAAGATGTTATTATTCCTAATGACCAAGAACCCAAGCTTCCCCAAAATAAACCTTCACAAATTACGAAGGCCCCTCCTTACCCAGAAAGATTAATAATCGAGAAACCTACCACCCGAGCGGAATTTGACATCTTGAATGAATTGAAGAATATTTGTGTCAAGATTCCCTTGCTACAAGCCATTAAGGATATTCCAATCTACAGTAAGGTAGTCAAAGAATTGTGTATTAAGAATCCAGGTAGGAAGCATAAGGATCCTCCTACAGTACATTTGATAGGAGAAATTTATGAGTATATATCAAAGAAACCTAAGGTAGAAAAATATGGGAACCTAGGAAACCCCATAGTGACCATAACCATTAATGAGGTCTCCATTGGAAACACTCTCATAGACCTAGGGACAACCATCAATGTTATGACCGCTACTACCTTGGAGAAATTACAGTTACAACCTCTTCTTAGATCTACCCCAACCATTTTGGAATTAGCAGATAAAACTAGGGTTATACTTGAAGGAATTTTGGATGATATCGTAGTTACTTTAGCCTCATGGGAGTACCCAGTAGACTTTCTGGTCATCCACTCAAAGGATCCTACCAAAGACCATCCTGTTATCTTGGGAAGACCTTGGTTAGCCACAGCCAATGCATTTATTGGTTGTAGAGAGGGAGAAATGACCATCTCAAATGGACTTTCTATCCATAAATTAACCATATACTCTCTATCCCAACCTATCATGGAGAATATATGGTGTCTTGAATGTCCATATGAGAATGAGGACTGGGAAGAACCCGTATTTCCAAGTGACCATGCATGGGCACTTTAGGAGCACACAATGGAAAATGTGCTAAACCAATTCATTTCTGCTATCACGTGTGTTGATTTTCCACAATATTTTCCCCAATTTGAATTCATGTTTGGGGAATAATTTCAGGAACAATTGGACCCATCCATTTTTTCTTCAACATATTTCATCTTCAACATAGTTGAGTCTGCCATTTCTTATACCATGCCATATGATATTAGCCCAGGAAAATTTCTACATATAAACTCTGGGCTAGATACAGACCAACAAAAATAGTTAGTAAGTATCCTTAAAGAACAAATAGGAGCATTCGCCTGGGAATACATTGACATGAAGAATATACACCCTGACACATGCATACATAACATATATACCCAGGGGGAAGTAACACTTGTTAGGCAACCCCAGAGAAGGATGAACCCAGGACTCAAGGATATAGTAAAATAGGAGATCCAAAAGTTATTAAATGTTGAATTTATTTATCCCATATCCGATAGTAAGTGGGTATCCCTGCTTGTAGTGGTCCCAAAGAAAGTGAACGGAAAATGGAGAATTTGTGTTTATTTCTGGGAACTATACAAATCCACTCTGAAGGATTACATTCCTCTTCCTTTTATCGACCAAGTTTTGGATACCCTATCTAGAAACAAGTTTTGTCACTACATTACAGGTTACAGAAAATTTGTACATACAGATCATTCCGCCATTATATTTCTCATGAATAAACCCATAACTAATGGCTGAGTGACTAACTGGCTCCTGCTATTGCAAGATTTTAATATCACCGTGCTTGACCGACCTAGAAAGGAGAATTTGGTAGCTAATTTTATTTCATGAATAAAAAATGAGGATGATGATATTCATGTAGATGATAGTTTCCCAGATGAGCACCTTTTTTCCCTCTCTGTAAATACCATGTGGTTTGTAGATATGGAAACTTATCTGGCTACTAGGAAGTTACCGTCTCATTTGTCACCTCATGAAAAGCATAAAATGATTACGCAAAGTGCTAATTACTCTTCGGTTGTCCATGACCTTTTTCATACAGGTCCTGATTTGATTATTCGTAGATGTTTCTGAGAGGACGAGGTACTAGAAATAATACGAAGTTGTCATGATGGACCATGTGGTGGCCATTTTTCTGACAAACGTACAACATATAAGGTGTTACATTTGGGTTACTATTAGCCTAGCATTTTCAAAGATGCTTCCAAGTATGTGAGGAGTTGTGATAGTTTCCAAAGAATAGGAAGACCTACGTCAGCTGATGAAATTCCCTTTCATGCACAAGTTATGGTTGAATCTTTCAAGAAATGGGCCCTTGAATTTATAGGATCAATTTCACCCATGTCTCGTAAGAAAATATATTTTGTTTTGTACAGATTATGTCACCAAGTGGGTAGAGGTAAAATCCCTATTTAGGGCTACAAAAAAATCTGTTGTTGAATTCATTTATGAATACATATTTACCCTCTTCGGTGTCCCTTATGAAATTGTTACATACCAAGGCACTCAATTCACTTCCAAGATGATGAGAGAGACAACAGAGAAATATGGGATTAAACACTGTAAGTTTTCTCCATACCACCCACAAGATAATGGTAAGGTAGAATCTACAAACAAAGTTCTGGAAGCTATCTTAACCAATACTGTCCAATTACATCACTGGGATTGGGCTGATAGGCTTCCAGAAGCTTTGTGGGCATATCGGACCACCTGGAGAAACACCACCAGACATACCCCTTATGATCTAGTGTACGGGAAACAAGTACTTCTACCAATAGAATTCCAAGTGAGGACCTTATGTATTGCCTCAGAATTGGGATTAAACTTAGATGAGGCTCAGAAAAAATGAAACCTAGAATTAAATGAGTTGGATGAGATCAGGAAAGATTCCATCCAACGAACAATGTTAGTCCAAAACCAAAGGAGCAAGTGGCATGACAAGTTTATTAAGAAGAAACACTTCCAACCTGGTGATTGGGCTTTGTTGTTTGATTCTCGATTTAAAATCTTCAAAGGAAAACTCACCACCCAGTGGTTGGATCCTTATGAGGTAGTCACTGTATATGACAATGGAGCTGTGAAAAAAAAAACAATTGATGGTGGACAAGTCTCCTTTGTAGTAAATGGACACCGACTCAAATTTTATCATAAGCCCATTTCCAAAGAATACTTTCTACAGGTCATGTCAACTGACAAGGCATTGGCCTTAGTAGATGGGGAAGTCCCCCTTTGTTCTTGAATGTTTTCTGAATTTTCTACTGTACATATGTAAATAGTTTTTGAATTTTGTTAATAAGAAATTCTAGAGATTTTTGTAGGTATTTATTTCACCAAGAGTAGACAGTTTCAAGGAAATATAAAAGAAGGATTTTTCTTCAAAATATTGCTATATTTGAACCTTGTTTTTTGCTAAGCATCAAATGAATATTGACTTGTTGTAATTAGCCATATTTTTGCAAATATTTTCATCTTTTCTTAAGGCATTTTAAAAAGAAATTGCTCTTGCAAATATTCACAACTATATAAGGAAGCGATACCGTAACCATCAATATTAGAGGTCTCTTGTATAGTTTTACCAAGAAACCTGAGTAAGTGAGTAAAGTATATTTATTAAAAAGTAACAAGGAGGTCTGATTAGCGGTTAGTCATGGAAACATCACAATAACTTACAAAATAAGAAAGTAAGTTGAGCCTAGAGATACCTTTTTGTTCTTTCTCAATCATACCATCCACTACACACTAAATAGCTTGATTATATCATATCTTTAGATAGGCCACATCTACTTAAGTACCCCTTACATTAGGACAATCACTAAGGAATATAATGGAAAGTCATCCTCTAACATAAATACCATCCCAATTGAAAAAAAGAGAAAGAAAAAGTTGTTTTCAGAGCTGTCCCCCCATCTTCTTGCACAAAGAAATATTATACTAAAATCTTAAAAAATGGAGGGCCAGTCTCTGAGGGTGTAAGAGGTTAACCCGTCGGGATACTGAAAAGGCTTGCTGGAAGCGGGGCATTCTACCTAGCGAGGATGGTAATCTGACAAAAATAAATAATAAATTTAAACTTGTCTTGATGCACGACATTACTTGTAGACAAAGTTGACATGAAGTATGTATGGTTAAGTTAAGGTTAATGAACTCCATAAATTTTCCATTGGGAACTAACTTTGAGACTATCTTGAAACTCTCTTGCCTACCTATTCTTATCTATATATAGGATCTCTTATCCTATAGGTTGGGCCATATTTTAACCGTCTCATCAGACCAATCTGTGAAATTTATCTCTACACTTAACAAGCTGTAAATCTTCGACTATTGGGAGAACTGACTGGTTTCCTATATTTTTTATTGTGAGGTGTCACAATACTTAGGTGTGGGGGAGGGGTTCATGAGTTGAAAAATGATAACATTTCCTAGATAAGTAAACCTTTGTAAAAAAATTGTGTATTATGATACAGGTAATTACAACAACAGTCATTTTATTTCTTCGAAATGTTAATTTCTTATGTGTTATAAATTGTTGTACATATCCTTAAAAAACCACTTTGTTGGTTTATTTTTGTTACAGGTTGTTCATTGTAAGAATTTAAATTACATGCCTTATGCAAGTGGATTGAGTAAGCATGGTGGAAAAATCAATAATAATGGAACCCTCTGCCTCTACTCCTAATCACTGTGACTGTCAAAACCATTATAGGAGGTAAAAATGAATTTAGCACAGAGGTGCCATATGGAGTTTTGTATGAAGTGTTGTATGAGGTTCCATATGAAGTGTCATATGAGGTGTCAAGCAAAGTGCCATATGAAAATATACACAAGTAACTGTCCACAATTTCAGGTAACTAGAAATTAATGGCATTAAATTGAATTAGTTCCTAGCAATTAATATCGAATGATGCAAACCTTAGAAATTTTCATGATCAAATTTCCAAGTCAAAAGACTTGGACATTGATATAACTTTGTATCATTATGATTTCCCCCAAAAATGCCTTCAAATTCGAGATTGCTCACACATGGAAACTCGTGCGCGCATGTGTGCAACCAATTCCACACTAGGCACACTCAAAAATGGAATTGGGTTATCCCATTATTCCTCACACTCACATTTTCTCATTCCAATTCACCTCTTCTCATTTGCCCTCACCCCTTTTTTTAAACACGCTCAACCTCTGTTCATTTCACTCCTTGGTTCAATTCCGCTCGGCCTCTACACAATCGTGCCCTTCCTTGGCCCGATTGCACCCTTTCTCTGAATTTTTCCCTCTGTCCATTATTTCCACACTGTCATGATTCCCAAAAGGTATGAGTCCTCTTCCTACGCAGGCCTCTTCGTCATCCCTAAGTTTGCACAGTGCAGGGAAATATTTTTGCGTGCATGTTGGCGATCATTTTTGTCTCATTTACAAGCCCACGACGATGGCATCTCAATGCAATTTTCCCTTGGTTTTGATGGGAAGACAGTGCGCGTGGGGTCTCTCACCTTTGGAGTCTCATAGGAATCCATAGCTGCAGCCACGAAACTTCCAAGACTGGGAAATAGATGGTTTAAAAACTACTAGTTGTTGCGATCAAGCTATAACAGGGTTTTTATACCATAATTTCATAACCTCTCGGGAGCTAAAGGATACTCCAAGGAGTGGATAAAAGAGGAGATAATCAACCCTCTCATATTCATCACTAGGTTTATCACATGTGAAGGTAGATATTCCACCTTTAAAGCCTGTCACTTTCGATTGCTAGCCCACTTTCAGTTCAACAAACCATTGAATTTTCCCTTCTACTTTTTAAAGAGTTTGGAGAAGATGTCCTCTCAAGTGAGGAAGAATGTAACCAACCCCCACAAAAGCCTCTTTCACCATGGCCTGATCAAACTCCTTGTTTTATCCGAATTATAAAAATAGGGGCAAACTTGGGATGAATTCATTTATCAATTTGCAAATCCTCACTTGACAATCAAGACTAGCAAAAATACATTGGATCTAAGGACTATTTATCCATCCAAACCCTACTCTCGAAGGACTCCAAACCCTCCTTCACAAGACACTTCTTTACCAAAACAAAAATCCGAGAACCTTTTTTATATCCCTGCATCCTCATCGGGAAAAAATACCAAGAAGCCTATTGTTAATCTCCATATGCCTTCAATATCTCTTGATCCTACACTTAAGAAGATACAAGAAGAAATTCAAAAAGACTTTCCTATAGTTCCCACAAATAGGAGAGGAGCTAATCGATTTAATAGAGGACCCTTTCGAAAGAGCACCCAAAGAACAAGAGAAAAACCTTATGCAAAACCCCTGACTACTTCGGACCCTATCCAAGTGTCCTCCGATCTCGAGAGTCCTCACAAAAGACTTAGGGAAGTGTCCATAGACGAATTGAAGCTTCAAAGAAAGACAAAATTTGAACCTACTTCTTCTCATCAACCCCCTATTACTCCTACCTCACAGATGCCTACCCCAAATCATAAGACCAATAGACATTCTACATATTTCAAAGGATCTAAACCCTCCTCTGAGATATTTGATCCTACTCCAGCCATGGAGAAATTACAACAAGAGAATTTTCAGCTGTTGCAACAATTGGAAGATAGGAAGACTACGGGCACGCATCTTCACCATGATAATGCAGTCCTCCAAGAAAAGGTGAATTTCCTTCAAAGGTTGGTTGACGAGATGACCAAAGCCAACTACAACCTCAGGGAACAATTGAAGAAACGCAAGAGGCATAAGAAAAAATATTCACAGCAAGAAGGAGAAGCTTCTAAAGCTAATCCTCCTCAGCAAGCTTAGTCATGAGGGGAAATTCCTTTTTGTTTGCAGTCGGACCTACAAAATCTTAGGTGTGGGGGTAATGTTGGGCCCATGATATGGTTAATTTAATAGCGATAATTAGATCCTTTTTGGCCAAATGTGTATGTGCATCTTCCTGTTTTGAAGAGTTTTGAAGAGTTTTTGTGTTAAATTGTCGTGGTTCATAGAAGGTATGTATGATTCACGTTTTATGATGGTTTTGATTATAATTTAGCATGTTTTAATTATTTTAGGAAACTAATTCACGTTCTTTGTGTCACAGGGAAAAATCGCAGGTCATTTTTTCATCCAACACTCCGTCCGGTACTTCGTCTGACACTCCCTCCTGCACTAAAACCATGGGCAATTTGGCGGTTATCATATCGACGGCCAGCGATGGGTGAATAAAAGACATGGGTTTTATTTGTGCTCATGGCCTCCACCTCCTGAGCTTATAACAACTCAGATTGGGTTGTTATGTTGGGAGATTATTGGCTCTCCTTGTTTCTAGAAGTCACCGACGGTTAAGACGCATTGAATGCAATTTGTTGTTTTTAGAGGAGGTCGACCCTTCCAGTGGTCGAACTCTCATCTTGTAAACATTATAAATACCACATCAGTGGTCAGACAGATAGGGAGGAGATCAGAAGAATAGTTAAGCTCTGTCTTGCCAATTCCAGACATATTTTGCTAAAACTGTGTAAAACTGCGTATTTTATATTAATGTTGAAATTCTGTTAACTGAGCTCGTGATTCATCCTTAAAGAGTAGCCACGACCTACTGGGGGGCCCACCAGTAGTCTGGGTGAATATTTATTTGGTTTTCTGGTGAATTTGAGTAGTGTAATCGTCATTTTGTTTATTTCCTGTACATGAGTTTTTATTGTGTTTATTTACTGTATAATTTTTTGTTCATAATTTAATTACTCTAGTTCAGTTTTGCAAGTTATTATGGAGGCTAGTGGTAATATGCAATGATCTGTTAGTTGATAGGAAATGAACTTGCAAGTTCTTAGCTACTAACCCTGTGTATAATTAGATGATAGATAGATTTTTCATATGTTGAAATAGAGTTTAAAAACATAGTAGTTAGTTTATGGTTTCTTTGCCAAGTTTCAGTGGATAGATAGTAGTTGATTTTATCTTTCATTTTCAGTTTTCTTATGTAATTGTTGTATAGCTTTTCTCATTTAATTGTTAGTTAGTTTTCTCATTTAATTTTTTGTCATGCGATGAAATAGAAATAGGATTTAATTTATGTTTTATGAGTATTTTCCATTTGAAATTTAATTCGTTAAAATAGAATTAGTTTAGTTTATTCCATGCAATTTCCTTTTCTAGATCTAGGTTGCAATTTTAATTCGAAGTTGATTATTTAGTTTGGTTTTCAGTTATGAATCTAAGTAGTATGAATTTTTTTAATTAGCATAAAATGCAATTGAATTTAATAGAATAGTTTTTTTTATATTGTTGATGATTAATGCATGATTGAATAATCACATGGATATGTAGGGTAGTTGATGTTGCTTCTATCATGGCTAAGTTCTCATTGGATTGTCTAATTCACACTTTTCACTTTGCTATCGAAGTCAATATTGAGTTTATACCTCTTGAGTTATCGTTAATTGGTAAATGTCATTGTGATATCATAAGACACAAGAGATATAACCATCAACACTACATTTGAGTTTTCTTGTTTTTATAGATTAGAGGATAGTTTCCTTGCTTTTGTAGGTTAGAGAATAGTTCTCTTGCTTTGGTAGATTAAAGAATAGTTTCTTATCATAGATTAAAGAGTAGTTGTTGATTATCTTTATTTAATGATGCTTTAAATTTAGTAGATTAAGATTTCCTTTCGTAAATTAGAAGTAGTTATGAAGTTTAATTTAAGAATAGAGTTCACTTCCTTATTAGTTTTATGAGTTGTTTATTGAGTAATTTTGATTAGTTTACTTGCGGTAGAAGTTACCATAGGTTAGTTAGTTGATTGATTACTTGTTTACTTGCTTTGATGGGGTAGTTGCTTGCTTGTTTACTTGCTTTGATAGGGTAGTTGCTTGCTTGTTTACTTGCTTTAATAGGATAGTTGTTTATTGAATTTGAGTAGGTTAATTAAAGTAGTTTGTTGTTGTTATTGCTGATTAGGTAGATAGTTTGCTTTTTCTTATTGTCATGATTAAGCTAGTTTTCTTTAAGTAGGGTTTTCATTTGCTTCCTTAGGAGTATACATTGATCCTTTGTTCAAAAGTTACTTAGGGTAATTAGTTTAAGTTTCTTTTTAGGGTTTGATCATTAGTAGCCTTCGCTTAAGTAGATTATCCCTTAGATATCCCATTTCCTTAGTTAGACTATACTAACTCTAGCCTTTCGGCCTTGGCACATATAGTGCTACAACTCTAATTTTACTTACCCCAGGTTGACAATTTAATTGAGGGTATTTAGTGTGTTTTTAGTGCATATAGAACAACCATCAGTATCCATCCTCAATTTCTGATTCTTTTTCAATAATTTCTAATCTCTAATTTATTTTTGCAACTTCCTTCTTAAGAATATTTATTTCTTTTCCCAAATCATTTATAGTCAAAGGTCTCATCTTATCATTATGGTTTTGTCTAATAAATGACTTGGTATTCCTTTCAAAAGAAGAATCTATGAACAATGGATTCTTAATTGAGTTTGTGGCTATTGATGGTTGTTGAGATTTTACCATGGATTTTAGAAATGAATCTGAAAGTACAGCCTTCAATTCTCCTTCTGGCAATGCCTTGATTTGTGTCAGCGTCTGAGCATCTTCATCAGACTGATTTTGAGCCATACAAATTTTAGGTTCTGGTTCATCTTCATCTTCTTCTTCTTCCTCATCATCTTTTGTTTCTTCATAACTTGAAGATTTTGTCTAGAAAATACAAAACTTTGGACCTTTACAGCTGCAATAATTTGTTGTAAGTAACATTTCTTCATCAGAGGATTCACTAGAGCAATATCAAAATTCAGAAGTATCGATAGACTGGCAACATCCTTCCTGAAACATATGAACTTCTTCCCTCTTAGGAAAATGATGATGTGGGAATTGATTTGTATCATGGTGACTTGAGCCACATCTATTGCAGGGAATTGAGATTATTTTCCTAGAAGTATCATCTTTTTGTCTTTCCTTTTGCTGTGAAATATTACCTTTATTCTTCTTGGGTTGTTCTCCTAGTGGAAATGTATTATCCAAGTGTAATATCCCTAGGATGAGCCTCAGTTGTATTATGAATTGTAAACATGTTTTGTAGGCTGGTGAGACAAGCAATTATAAGTCGGTATGCTTATGTGTTAGTAGGTTGGAGAGCCTAGGTGTTAAAGGCCATGAGCCTATTTTGTACATGTAAATATTCATATTATTAATATAAAAACATCGTTGCATGTAGACCGACCATGATAAAAGAGAATGGGGGACTAAGCTCCGCTAGGATTGGTAAGGGAGAGGGGGTTGAGAGGTTGGAAAGATTGGTTAATCCTAAGGGCTTAAATCCAAGAGAATAATATTTTTTTATTATTCCAAAAGTTGTTTAAAAGGATATGTTTTTATCCTAAGTTCCTTGGGGAGGACACGTGACTTCCAAAGGGAAATGAACGTGCGTCATGAGTGACATGTGTCAGCTCATGCACATGCAGACTTAAGGGGGGAATTCTTGTTGTCAGGGGACATGTGGGCACTCAGGGAGGCACTCACGCACAGGGAGGAACTCACTCATGGAAAGGGGTTCACGCACATAAAAAAAATTCTCTCACGCTCTCATCATATTTGCTAGGCTAGACTAGTCTGCCCCATCTCTCCTCACGAGTTCACTCATGCACTTAGCAAGCATGCAGCCATCCAATTTTTCCATTGTTGAACCCATGGACATTGTGCACCTCTGTAATTTACTGTGTCATCCCTTTCCTTACCCAACTTATCTATTGTGGTTTGAAGAGGTGGGTTTCCAAGCACGTGGTTGAAGAGGCAGGTTGTCAGGCCTTTGAGAAACTCTCTCTCCAGGTGAGAGAGGTTGTTGTGGGTTGAAGAAGCAGGTTCTTAGGCCTGTGAGAAACTCTCTCCAGGTGAAAGAGTGTGTTGAGGAAGCGATTTCTCTTGGAGGGAGTCTCGTAGCTGCTACAAAGCTCTGAGAATTTTGGTCTGGCCTGTTGCTAAAGCCCAAGGTAAGGGAGGTGGAGCAGCCGATGGACTGTGTGACAGTGAAGGTGTATACTCCTGGGGTGGTATAGGTATGTGGGGAATGAGAGTCTGTGAGAAGTGGGCGTAAGTGGCTCCTGGGAGAGAATCCTTCCTCTTAAACTGTGTGACTTTCCTATTGACCTTGCCTAGCCTAGGAATCCCTTTCCTGGTGGAGTTTGGTCCCAGCTCGGGGGTGACCCACTACTGAGAGTGATGAGAAGTGTGGTCTAAGGCTGAGATGTTCATGGAAGGTCTTCATGCATTTGGTGGTTTTACTCCAGTTAAAAGATAAGTATCATTTCCATGCTTAATTATGTATGTTATGCATGTCTATGATTCTTGAAATGTTATCATGTGTTCTATTGAAAGTAGGAATTATTGTTAATTCCATTTGAGTCTATATGGTAGCAGTAACTCTGTGTTATTTGTTTTAAATTCATTAGAAATGCATGTTATATATATATATATATATATATATATATATGTTCCTCTGTGGTGTTGCCCAGCCTGTTGGTGGCTGGGGACGTTACAAATTGGTATCAAAGCTAGTTGAGCTAGTTGAAGTGTCTGAGTAGTGGCGTTGCCTGGCCTGTTGGTGGTTGGGGATGTTACACCAAGTGTCCTAGTTATCCACATAACTAGCATATTAGGTTGGCCTTACTTTGTTGTTTGGAAGATTGCAATTTGATGTCTTCTAGGGAGTAATAATCAGGCTTTGTGTATTTCTTATAATGACTTATTTTCCTCTTATCCTTTTGGTAAGACTTGGGCTTTCCCTTTTCATATTTTTGGCATCTTTGTCTCAAGGCTTTCTTTGCCCTTTTCTTTCTTCTAATTGGGTCATCTAGGGTCATACCATATTTTTCAAAGATAGATCTATGATCTAGAAATTTTGATAGCTTTTTTATTGACTTTATAACCTTCATGTTAGCACACAATCCTACTATGGAAGAGGTAATGATTGTGTAAGTTTCTCCCCAAGTATAAATCTAATAAGGATGAACAAAATCTTTTTGTACTTTTAAATATTCAACAAATTTGTTGGGGACAGAAGCAAGATATACTTGCTTCTAGAGAAGGTTTTTTCTATCTTTTACCTTATATATCCTTTGGGTTCATTCTCTATGAGAATCATCATAATTAGACATTCTCTTACATTTCATTCCCATTAGAATTATGGCATGTTTATCAGAGAGTTCTTGTTTTGTTCCACACCAATGCTCAAGAATTAATGTAGTTAATGCAACTATCATATTATTTTCTACTTGGCCATCTTCTTTAAAAACTATATCCCCATTTTCAACTTTAACTTGTTCCTTTTCTATTTTCTCAACTAGGGTAGGTGAAGACTTTATTTCCCACCATTTAGCGAAAGTTCGTATAAAGAAATGTATAATGGACTTACATGCTTCTATTTCAGTTTTTCCTTTCATGCACATGACTCTGTAGGAAACATACATTATGTCTATAACTTGACGGATTTGGCCTGTGGTCATAATATCTATGTTCCATTCTAGGAAATTTTCATCTGTAAATGTTTGTGCCTCTGGTAGCTTTCCTTTTCCATAAAGGTCTGCAGTTGGAACCCTAGTCATGTTCCAAGGAACTAGTTATTTAGCAGGGAGAATATGATATTGTGTATCCATAAGATGAGCTAAGGATGATTCATCTTGTTCTGGGGGGAAATGGACTAGAAACATTTTCTTCAAATCTGTTTCTTCATAAATGTAGACTGTAGAGTTTATTGATGAGACCTTTTGTGGAAATAAGTAAGAACTAGTATTTGGTTTGTCAGGAAGATTTCCAATTTTTTCTAATACTTTAATAATAGATTCCCCTATGTTCTTAAAATATTCACCTAATCCTTCCATTAGTTCTACATGGTCTCTTTTTGAAGAGTCTTTTTCACTTTCTAAAGTGTTTTTGATTTCAGAGACTTGGGAATTGACAGAGTTTATACTGGAAGCAACTTGATTTGTAGAGACTTGAAGTTGATCTATTTTTTTCTTTATAGCATAGTCATTGGTTACAAAATTATGTGCTTCCATTCCTCATAGAGAAGTATTTGTCCAATTTAACTATTCTGACACACTTTGGAGTCTTTTCTCTAAATTTGCTTGATGAGATTCTTCCTTGTGAATCATGAGGGGAGTATCCTTAGTTTTTTTTTCAAGTTCTCCTAGAATGATTCCTTTAAAAGGGGGAAAAGGAAAATTTGTCTCAGTTGTTTTTCCATCTAAGGCTTTCCATTTGTGTTTTGTACTAACACTTAATTTGGCAGACGTCATTTGAATTGCTTCTGTTTAGGAAAGTTTGTACCATTTATAAAATGATATTCACAAATCGTTTATTGACATATATGTTTGTCATTGCTCAGATAATTCTTTCTTTAATTCTGCATAAGTAGTGGCATTAAATTCTTTGGCTTGGGGATAAGTAAACAAGTCCCAATTTAACATTCTCTTAATCCATTCTATGCTTACTCTTCTTCTAGGACATCCATTCATAAGGGAAAATAATTTTTGCATTTCTGGGACCGATGGTTTTTGTAATCCCGTGGGAAATGGATTTTCAAATCTGCAGGATGGAATTATTGCATATGTTTGTTCAATATATCCTAATCCATATATTGGAGTTCCCGGTGGTCTACAGTAGCTAAATATTTATTTGAGTCTAAGATCATATGTTTCTACCTCAGGAATATGATGCATCATTAAGACATGGCTTTCATGTGGAAAATGTATGTATGTTATATCAGAACACTTTGGATGAGGACAACTTTGTTTTGAGATCGAGGTTGGAGGATAATCACTTATGTGATTATGGTTTTTATGTATATGAGAGCATACTTGAGGTTGGGTATTGACCATCTTAAGAAATAGAAGACGTTGTCTTGGAAGAAGAGAAGGTGGTGCCATCCAGATGGGTTCATGAGTACAAATGGGTGGATCTATTCCTTCAAAATTTGGAGATGGAAAAGAAGATGTAGATGGAAATTTTAAAAACACTTCACCACGATGGATGCTCTGAGAAGACTCGTTAGAGACAAGAGAAGAGCATAAAGGGCATTGGATGAGTCCTGGAATGGGTGGCCATTGAAAAATGGGAGTGTCAGAACATTCATGTCTGGTTGTATGTGATGCAGGATATGATGACTTAGAAGAGACAGACCTTCTTGGAGAAAACTAAATAACTTCTTGAGTATGATATTTTGCAATATCTGCAGTATTGAGAGTAATTTTGGGTGAGGGCTTAGGAGCCTGTACTACCCATTCAGTAGGAAAATCTAATTGTTCCCATGAAATGGCTTGGGGAACAAGTTTGGCATTGTCTACATAGGTATATACCAAGGTAGAACTCTATGAATCTCTATCATGTGCATGCAAAACTGTTGGATAGAGAGTGTTAGTATATTTGAGTGCTAACTTATAATGGATTGCAATATTTTCAGAACTAGGCTTCATATCATATCCTTTGATTAGGACCTTGATTTGCAATATATCTTTGAGGTTTGGGTCAGTGACAGAGACTCTGAAATTTGGATGACAGTAAAACCAGATAGGGCCTCTGGCAATATCACCTTGTACCCCTCCTATTAGAGAATGGAAAAATTTGTTGAAACGATTATCAAGCACAACAATAAAAGTGAATGCAGGTATACTAGCTCTGTGCAGAGGTTCAATGCTTATTTTGGTATATCCGATACATATGAAGTTTACTCTTTCTTTTTTGGCTTCAATCCTAATTTCATCAGGGTCTAAGGTAGGGATAATACAATGATCAGATGCATTATGTTGGACTTCAGAGATTGTTTCAATGATTTTAAATTGAGAAGATGCACATAGTTGAAACATAAGAATATCATCATAAATATCTTTAGCATGTAATTTAAGAAGTTGCCACCTAGGGAGAGGATTTTCTTCTTTCTAAACTTTATTGAAACTATTCACATCATGCATTCTCATTGAACCAAACAGACGAGAAATAGATGATATTTCATTTTTAGCATTTTGACTTTCTTCCACTGCTTTCTGTTTCATTTATCTATAAGACATAGAACAAGAAGGATTAGAACTAGAGGGAGAATCCATGGAACTTGGATTGGCTCTGATACCAATTTTTGCAGAGGCTTCCCTCGACGAGGAATGATGCTTGTTTTTTTCTTTTCACCTCCTTCTGATGTTATGAACTTCTACATGAACCCCTACATGATCGTTCAAGCAGATTCAACACCTTTCCTTCAACAAACTCCCTAAGCGACTTCGTTGTCTTAGAAGGAAAAACAGAAGGACAATAATGCTCTAGAATCCTAAGCGATCCTCGAGTGAACTTTTACTGAGGAGGAAAGAAGATATAAACACACATTGCAGAAAGATTTCTATTAATTTCAGAAAAGATTTACAGAGAATTTCAGACTTACAAACTCAAATTCACAGCTTTCGACCATAGCACATTTCAGGATACCTTAGACATGAGTAGAATATAGCTTGACCTTAGGAATTATCTAGAAACCCTTCGACTTCTGGTGCTACTGGAAAAATCTTCAAACAGACTTGTGAGTTATGTCATTTTAGTTCACAGGCTCCCAGTAGAGTAGTTCCTCCGCAAACTATCAAACTCACAACAGAAAGACCAAGAGCTCAGGTAGTAGGGAGCTCAAAAGACAAAGACTAACCTATAAAGATTATTTTTTGTTGATGAGCCATCTTTTTTGACCAGCCAATATCCAACCTGCTATGCAACATTGAATGTTGTGACAAGTAAATTATAAGTCATATTGTGCTATGCAGCATTCAATGCTACGAAAGGTAGATTATAAACCGTCAGATTCGAAAGCAATTCAGATCCAAGAACTTACAATCCATCTGCCACATCATTCAATACTGCTTAGCAAATTGGATATTGCTCGCCTCCTTTCTGTGCGTGAGTAATCTTATCGTTCATGTACCATGCCACAATAAAGTTGTAGTAGTGTAAGATAACATTCTTAGAAAAAATGTGTAAGATATCAATATCAGTGTCGTCCACCTTCCAATAAAATGAGGAGGAGGAAAGAGAGGCAGCCATCCGCCGACATAAAAAACAATCGCTATTGGACGTTCAACGAAAACTAGTGTGCTTGTAAGATTCCTCTGTCATTTATGCTTATGTTCCACACATCTCAACCATTAAAATACAGAAGCAGAATCTCCGCCCTCTTTTTACGGTG
>ML776550.1:2408491-2424969 GCA_009831015.1 Picea engelmannii
TATAAGGGGTAAAAGAGACTTCTCTTCCTCGGAAAGGGGTCCTTTTTTAGTACAAATGGATGATTAGAGAGGAAGTCATGCATGGAATACGACCTATCAATGTTATAATACTTTTGGAGTTATTGATGGATAGAATTATGTGCACTCCCATTTAAGAACATCCTATCATCTATGATGAACTTGTTTGAAGGGTCCTTTCATAATCAATGAATTAGTAATAAATAGTCCACAATGGAAGTGGTAGAGAAAATATTAATATATCCCGAGCTTGACAGAAGTGGTGGTCAGGATCAACACATATGAACTTTTTGGTGAAATATCATCAAAACTGATAGAGGGATATGCAAGAGTATACAGTGAGAACCTTGACAAACATAACCCCTAATGCTTGCAACATTRTCTAAAGGATGGACAAATTATGTTTCTTTTTCCAAATATGTAAAATGAGTATATTACAGTTTAACGAATACATTTTCCTATTATTATATATGGTTTTATACTTTATCAAGAAATTCGCCAAAACATTACAAGGTTTTATAGTTAAGTGAAATATTCGCCAATATTTTACAAGATTATATAAGTGACTAAAAGATTCGCCAAAAAATTATATATACATATTATATAATTGATAAAATAGCCTTCAATTTTTCCTATGTATCATGGAGATTCGCCCATTTATTATACATATAAATTTAGTGGGGGTTCTTAAAATCACCCCTGCTTAAAACCCATATCATTCTCCTCCAATACTCAGTCGGTTCCCCTTTCCCCTAGAAATAGAGCTCCAATCCTACCAGTCCAAACTCCATCTCCCCTTGGTTTTCCTATAGTTCACATCCCAATGGCAGTTGTTAACCCTCCTAGAAACATAATGGATGTCATAGTGGTTGCTAGATATGCTCCTCTTGTTTTACCTCATCCTATGAATGATCTCCCAGTTGGAGACTACCTTAAGTACATGCCCAAGTTCACAAGGGAAAAAGACATAACTGTAGAAGAAAACCTCTCAGATTTTTATAGTTATGCAAGTAATCATAACATTGAAAATGAAGATGTGTGGATGATAGTTTTTGTACAGAGCCTTAATGGTGAGGCTAGGAAATGGTTTAGGGGTTTAACTCTTGGATCTATTGATGGTATTGAGGCTCTGGATGATTCATTCTTAAGACATCGGGGGGATAAAAAAGATTTTCTTTATTATATTACAGAATTTGGGTCACTTAAGAGGAAAGAGGGGGAATCTATTTCAGACTTCTCAAAAATATTTAATAAGATGTACAATAATATTCCCACTGAAATAAAGCCTACATAAACCTCTACCAAGATTACTTATGCCATCTCTTTTGACCCTGAGTTTTTCCTCATGTTGAGAGAAAGAAGATTTGCCTCCTTAGCTCACATACAAGATGAAACCCTTGAAGTAGAGTCTAATATATTGGCAGCTGGAAAACTTAGGAGTAAATCTGATAGAGACAGAAGAAAAGGTAGGGTTGAAGCTTCAACCTATGATTCCTCTATTTCCTCCCCTCAAGTAGATGAGTTGACAAAACTGGTAAAATCACTTTCTGCAGAAATTGAAATTTGAAGGAAAGCATAACTATAGGAACCCCCATAATGTTGATAATAGGGGTAATTTTAGAAGACCCAATAATGCCCCTCAGATCATCTAAAGAGATCAAAGAAATAGGGATAGGGATGATAAAAAAATCCAAGCCCCTCTCCAAAATAATCGTGTTACTGATGAAGAAGGAGAGGAAGAATATGTTGATCTTGAAATCCATTGTCTTGGTGAAACCTATTCATCCCCTCATTTAAATAAATCTGCATATGAAGAGGCTCTCATGGGAAGCCAACTAAATGAGCTGAGAAAAAGGGAAAGGATTAGTGACAATCCAAACAGATACAACCTAAGGTCCAAGAAGAAAGAGGGAAAACATGAAATCCATGATTAGCCTACTAGAACAGAGCATCATTTTAAGAGTGTGGTAGCTAGCAGCAATGAAAAAGAGGCACAAAACCCCCAGGCTATGGTTAAGATCCCTACCCCATAATTTAAGGAGATTTTGAATCCTCCTTCCTCTTTTAGTTTCGAGAATGAGATTCAAAAGATTAAAATCCCTATACCTTTTTTAGAGCTAGTTAAGAATGAGGATTTCAAAAGGTACCTTTCCAAATTGTTGCAGCCTCAACCTTCATCTTATCCCACAAATTCAGTCAACCTCCAAGATGAAAAACCAACTGTCATACTAGGACCTTTGGTAGAGGATAGGGATGAATCCTCCCCTCCTTTCTATACATCATTGAACATTCATGATAAGGTGTTGCACAACTGCTTGATGGATTCAGGGGCATCTCATAACCTCATGCCTAAGACTGTCATGGATGAGCTTGGGTTGGAAGTTATAAGAACCTACCATGACCTATACTCATTTGATTCCAGGAAGGCGAAGTGTCTTAAGGTTATCAAATACCTAGATGTTTCCTTATTCCAATTGCCAATGAAAAGTGTGGTCATGGATATTGTGGTGGCTGATGTCCCCCCTAAGTTTGGGATGCTCTTGTCTAGATATTGGATCAAAAGACTAGGTGTAACTTTACAGATGGATCTTTCATATGCCACCATTCCTATTTTTGGGGGAGAACATAGAAGGCTTTATAGGGAAGCACAACTTGCTTACATTATTAGTGATGAAGCAAACCCTACCAACCACCCCATTTTTGTAGTTGATACTGATTTAGGAACCAGTGTGCTACAAATCACTGATTCTCCTCAAACACCTATTGAAATAAGAAAGAAGCCTATTCCCTCACGTGAAAATCCTCTACCCAATACCTCTGTTTGGAAGATATTTTTTGATGGATCCTCCTCTAGGGAGAGTTCTGGTGCTGGAGTAGTCTTCATTTCCCCTGCCCATGAGACCATATCTCTGTCTTACAAGCTTGAATTTGAAGCAACAAACAATGTGGAAGAATATGAGGCTCTTATTTTGGGTTTGAGAGCTTCCAAAGACATGAATATTAAGGAGCTAGTAGTATTTGGAGATGCTGAGTTGATTGTTCATCAAGTCAGAAATCGGTATCAAGCTAAGCAACCCAAGTTAAGGGCTTACAAAAATGAAGTCTGGGATCTTGTTGATAGTTTCTTCTTAGATTTTAATATCTCATTCGTTCTAAGAGAGGAGAACATTGTGGAAGATTCCTTGGTTGTTTCAGCAAGTAAGTTCAAGGTTCCTTTTCCCGCCAAACTCAAGTATGAGGTGGAAGTAAAATACAAACCCTTTATTCCTGACAATGTCAAACATTGGAAGGTTTTTGAAGATGATCTTGAGATAAAAAAGTTTCTTTAGGCTATGGAAGAATTATTTTCTTTACAGATTGATCAAGATCAAGATACTGAAGAAATCCCTCATGATGATGTTTTTCTGAGTAAAATTGTTGACCATCATATTGTTCAGTTACCAAGTAACAATATTCCAAAAGGACTTGTCCCCTTGGAAAGATTGTTTGATAGAAATGATGTTCTTGTAAAGATTAAAAGTTATGTTATCAAATATAGTTGTCAAGGGCAGCAGGTCTTCCAAGTCCTTGTTTACACAAGAAGAAGCCATGAACACAAAGCGCAACACTCAAAGCAGTCTATTGCAAGCTCAAAGCAAGGAAACAGGCAGGTTCAGTTTTCAACGTCGGAGATCCCCTGTGAAGTTCAGATTAGTGAGCCTCGGGCATTAGGAATTATAAAATTATGCGAGGCTTAGTTCTAGACAGAAGCCCCAGAATTGAAAATTAAGCGCCATGTGTCCTTCTCCAGTAGACGGGCACAATTTACTTCGGAGTTCGGGTTTCGGGAGTTTTGACACTTCTCCTCTCGATTTTATCCCAAAATCTTTTCCCGGAATGCATAGATCTTTGTCGCGCATCTATGCCATCAACGGACATAGTTTCAGGTTCGTATCTCTTTGTCACTCTGGAAAACTCTCAGTCAATGGCTCCTCCGTCCCCTTACTCCTGATTCTCCAACGGACGGTCATGATTTTATTTGCCATTTCAGATTTTGGGAGTTTTGGATCCTCTCTTTGGTTTACCCTAGAACAAATTCCTACGGAGTGCATGGATCTATGTCGCGTGTCTTCCCAGATCTAGTGGCTCAGATTTTCTCCGGACTCCAAAGCTTCGACGTTCTTTCTCCCTCCTTGTTTGCAAATTCCCAAAGTGTTTCTACTGCGGAGTTTCAGCTCTTTCGCCACCTGTCCATTTGGTGTCGACATGTGGCACTCAGTCTATGCACCTTTGGGCATATCATCCGCTTGTTTCCAAGTGACGCATGTCACCCTCCCTTCTGCAACACATCAACACAGTGATGTTAGGCCACCATGTCAACATAGGGAGATCGTCCTCCAGGAGGTTTTATTGTTCAACACCAAAAGTAGCGCCCTTCGTAAATCACAGTTAGAAGGATCCTAGATTATGGCAGACTAATAGAACTTTATTAGGGGCGCTAAAGTATCATGGTCACCCAAGTCATAGATCACAAATATATCAATGGCCATGCTTCATTGCGGGAACGCTACGTGCTCGAGCATTAAAATCCTTGAGTGGTCCTGCAATCGAAATCGTGGTATAGAGAAAGTGCTATGTGGCGGAAAGTGGTGAATTACGAGCGCAAACGCGGTGTGGATCCAAAACAACTTCAACGTCCCCGAATTCACGTACTTACAAAATGACAAATATGAGAGAATCACGTGGACACCCCCTAGGAATTAAGCCTCATTGCGATCCCAAAAAAAAAAGTAGTTAATGAAAAAGGAGTGGTGATTGAAACCTCGAATCACTCTGTAAATAGAAAGCATGGAGGGTCTGGTCATGGAGATAGAACTGTCAGCCCGAGGTACCCCAATGGATAGTTTTTCCTATAGGCCCATGCTGATATGAGCTTTCATATGGCATAAGAATACACGCATAGTCTGACAGAAGGATGCACAGACGTAAAGCCTTGAATGGGATGGCCAGATCACACTCCTGGAAGTTGTGGTCTGATCTGAGTATAAATAGATGAGTTCAATATTTTGTTATGGTCATCAACTAGTTGAGCAGAGATCCCTATTTTGTAATATTTTGATAAACAAAGTAGTTCTCTGGTTTTGTATGAGATTTGAGACTTTCGCATTAATAGAAGTCAGTTTATTTCATCATATTGTTTAATCTTTGTTGAAACACTCATGCATGGAGGATCCAGATGAGGGTTGTAGTTGTATTTTAATGTAGGGTTGATTATAATGTTGTTGTGACCTATTTCACTAAAACAATTTGTTACCTTGTTTATTCTTATGTTGAAATGCTCATGCATGGAGGATCCAAACGAGTTTTTGTAGTCTCATAGTAATGGAGGTTTGATTGTTATGTTGTTGTGGCATATTTCAGTGTCTGAAACTTGAGTTCAAGAGTGGTCTTGTGCCTGCGTTTTTCTTCACCAAGTTGCTTGAAAGTCGGATGCCCATGGCAAACTTGTCCACCTTTCTCACTAAGTATTCCCATTGCTCACCTTTAACCTTAAACCACCGAATGAAGTTAATGAGGACCTTATTTATCTATGGATTTCTTGTCCAGTTTATGTGTTAAAACATTCTTGTACTGAATTTTGTCCATTTGACCTCCACTTAGAAACCAAAATACACAAATATTTTGATGGGTACTGGGATTATCCTCTTACATTATGAGGGTGACTCTCAGTGCTAACATTCATGGCACAGTTATCGGGAACGAAAGTGAAGATATATTCCTTAGGAGAATGACAACAGAAAGATCCAGTTTTAGATGATGAACTGAAGTTGGACACATTATTTTGACTGCTCATCTTTCACCATGGAGACTCCATTATTTGGAAATCTATTGGTGACTCCACTGGTTTGAAATGTAGAAGATTTTAGCTCAGAGGTATTCCTTCTATGATTTTTCAAAAATAGTTGGTTTCCCTAATCCACTGCCTAATAGAGATGAATGGGAAAGTAGCCTTCCTAAATTTCAAGGAGAAGAGTGGGAGGTACCAGCTGAACATTTGTTGGATTTTCATAATTTTATTCATCAACTTCATATCGTGCATGAATATGTTCAGATTAATCTTTTTATGTGTTCATTAGAGGGGATTGCTCGTGATTGGTGTTGATCTCTTCCCATTGCAAGCATCATCTCTTTGACAGATTTTCATGCAGCTTTCAATTCATTTTGTAAAGATTATTTTTCAACTGAATATATTTATGAAAACTGTTGTGATGAGTTTTCTTTGTTTCATAAAGATTTTTCTAGTCACAGAAGCCAGATATGTGATGAAGCAATTATTGTGGAAGAAAATGTTTACCATGAAGATTATGAGGTGTTGAATGATATGCATTATGATAGAAATAACATAGAAACGTGTGGGATCATATCAGATGTATTTGTTGTTTTAAACGTTCATGAAGATCAACATCTCTCTTTTGAATTTTCTGATGACAAAGAGCAAGTGTATTCTGGAGTAGATATTTCTCCTGACTGTGAAGCTGAGATAGATGATAAGCTAGTTAAAAGAAATAGGGAATATTTCTCTCTATTTTTTCATAGATTTTCATAATTGAAGGCAGATGTTGTTTGCTTCTCTTATGGAGAAAATGCAGAGGATATTCCTGTCTTTGAATTAAATTTTTTTGGCAGCCCTACTTATGATGAAGAAGTTGTTTCAAATGCTAACAAAAAAAAAACAATTTTTGATGGATATCCCAGTGAATATGATGAAGAGCAGAGTTTTTTCGTGGTTTCTTTGGAACCTCATAGCATGGTTCCTATGTATGATAATTATGAACTTGATCATTGGGAGGGACATGAAGGAGAAAAGGAAGAGCTAAATGTGCAGCTCATCTCATGTCCAACACTTATAAATGAGAAAATATTGTTAGGATATAATGAATGTGCTCATTTTACCATTGAAAATGTCGCTATTTTCACCCAACCATAGGCCGAATCCACCCTTTGAGCACCTTAACCTTGTCAGAGAAGCACTCCAGAAGCAAACCCTAGTCTAGATAGACAAAAAAAGGGTAGTGCACATTTCCCCAAGGATAGTACACCAACAAGAGCTGATCATATAGTCCAAACCCTAACCAAGAGATATTCTAATCCAAACGTGATATGCTAGCTGCAGCAGCTGTAATGACATCTCTCCTCCAAACCCACACACAAAATTGGGCACTGCAGTGCGCACAAGTGTTGCTCTGCAATTTTGAGACTGCTTGGCAGAATGAATATTGGCCTCCTATATTTATAGTAATTCTGACTAACTGCCTAGGCCGACTTCTCATTCTAGGTATCTGTCTATTCAATATATATTGTTTCTTCTGGCCGAATTCTTCTCTTGTAGGCTAATAACCTAATACAAGTTATCTTCTTGAGACGCCATGTCTTCTAGGTTTATTAGCCAACTCATTAGGGTTTCTTCTTGCTTCCTAGAATATTCTATTCTCGTCAGGTTTACATGTGGAGGTAAATACCTCCCATAGCTACCATAATATCAACACTCCCTCCTAGCTAGGGAGGTATTATAGGTAATGATCTTGAGCACAAACATACCATTCACCTGGTAGCATCAACATAGTTATATAGACTATCTCATGACTAGATCATGAGAACCATCATCATCATCAGTGTCATCAGCTACATCATCTCTCGAAACCATACTCTATCTGAGTAATCAGACATGATGCTCACTCCATAGAGTGATAGAAGAGCCATTCTTCTAATCTAGAAGAGTAAATGTTTTGAACCATTTTCTGTCTGTGAAATCTTTGGTCATTGATCATTCATCTGGCTGATGATTATTTTCAACACTATTGATAATCTTCAAGGCAATTGGAACAATATAATTCAATAGAACATAACTGTGTCTATCCATAGTAGTACACAACTAAAATTCAATGGTGCACTACCACACCAAGTACCACACAGATACATGGTCAAACAGTTGAACACATCCACCACAGTAGTATACATCTATTGTCTAGAAACATACGGTCTTCATAACAATCATATGATATCAACCTACACAGAAACAATGTTATGATATAAAATGAATCATTTGGGTCATTCTTCCACTCACATCTGTGATATATTGGAAGAGAATCTGCCCTCAGAAGGTCAAACATCAATGATGAGCTATCTGGACTATTCTTCTCAAGCAAGGAAGAATAACTGCCCTGATTTATGAGCCTGGACCATTCCTCACCCTAGGCCATTCCTCTGATACTAGATAAAGTCTAACCTAGAGAGAATGAGTTTTCCTAAGGAATGTATGTCCCTGATTGCTGAACCAGGAGCATTCCCCACCTCGGGCCATTCCTCCGGCACTAAACAAAGTGAAACCTGGAAAGAATGAATCTTCCCTAAGGAATGACTATCCAGACCATTTCCAAAGGAAATGAATGCCCGGACCATTTCTAGAGGAAATGACTATCCTACACCAACCTCCAAAATGGACCATTCCCCATGTTAACCACAATGGGAAATCGTTGTCCGGCGAGGCCGACCAGTCTTCTTGATTAACCCTCAAGAAGAGAGACCACCCTAGACAACTCCCCATGTTAACCACAATGGGAAGTCACTGTCTATGGTGCATTAGCAATCCATCGAACCATTTTCATTAGGAAAATGACCGTTCGATCTGGACCATTTTCCGAATTGGAAAAATGCATGTCCTTTAGAAATCTCAAACCATTTTCCAAACTAGAAAGGAACTGCTCATCCTGGACCATTTTTCAAACTGAAAAATGACTGTCCATCAATCAGTAATACATTAGTGCTCCCTCCCAACCTGAGAGTCATCTCTTCCTTTTTCAATAAGGAAGTCGTCTCCATGAACTCCATCTTGAGTATGCAAACTCTTTCATCTTGGACAAAAGATTTACCAAAATGTCTCCTTATCTTCTCATCTGCAGAGATATGTATTGGAGAACCACTTTCTCCTTTCTGGACTTTATCATGAATAATGTAATGCTTGATTTCAAATGTACTTGGTCTGGAAAACTAGTTTTCTTTGAAGACTTCATGTAGCTCTGATCAATAAAGTATATCATTGTTGGATTCCTCTTTGTTCCTACTAGCTCACAACATCGTGGCAAGGGTCAAACTGGAACATATCCATGTGGCACTTCTTCTGTCATCATGAGATCTAATCTTCTAAGTAATCATCTTGATACAATATCTTTGTTTTATAACATCTTCCCCACGCTTTTGTTTTGCACTGGAGGTTCTCCACCAAGTTATCTTCTTCCATCTACATACAAGGGTCTCTTTCTGGTATGCCTTAAAGTCTTGAGATTTCTCTTCATATGCTCTTTTTTCAATTGCTCTGGAGAATATTCTTTGCATTCATATGATGTAGAACTCCAACCCATGGATATTGTGGATTATATAAAGACTCAAGTAGAGGTATGTTTGGTTTACTGGAACAAGTAATCGTCATAGTCGTCTCCCTCCATCTGGGAGAACCTCTAGTTCTGGATCTTGCAATGCTTGCATATATACATTGTTCTTCATCATAACTTTCAGTTCCTCTGCTTGATTTCTTTTAGTGAGTTCATATCAGGCTTGGTAATCTTGTGATTCTTAATACAATGACTAGTTGTTTAGTMTTCTCTTTCTTTCTTGGATTCTTTCATGTTCTTCCTCATCTTTAGCTCTTGGGTCCATGGAGTTTCTTATAGATTCCCTGCCCTAAAGATTCCACTTCTTTCTTTCATTATAGAATAATGGATGTGGATGGACAACCARGGATACTTTAAGGCTTCTCTTCAAAGAAGACTTCTTCTGAGGTTGAACTGAACATGTACTGTCTTTCATGGTTGCTACCATGGATATATACTTCATCATCTTCAATGGATCATAGGATTAGCTCCCTCCTAATCCTCTCTTCATGTATGAATGCATGTAATTGGCTCCCTCCATCTAACAGAGTCCACGCTCCCGTCTGCATCCTTATTGTCTTATGTAATATATAATCGGCTCCCTCTATCTAACAAAGTCCATGCTTCCATCTTATTGTCTTCTGCAAAACGTCATAAGTCTTTCTCCAATTTCCTCTTGATTGTTGACTTCTTTTTGTCTTTGCTTCTTCTAAGTCTCTTCAAGATTGATTCTGATTTCGTCTTATCTTGTAATAGCTTCCACATGATTTGTTTGATGTATTTCATCCTTTCATGTGTATTATCTAACTTGTATAATGATAGCAATCCTTATCTTGTTGTTCTTCCATAGGTATAGTTCTTCTTGGAACACATTATCTTCCAAGACATAGATATACAAGATATGTACAGAGATGATGCAAAACAAGATATGTACAAGAACTAAGAAGAGTATTGTTACCTTAAGAAGAAGAAGTCTCTTTCATCCTGCTTAGTCTTCTTTGTAGGTTCCTTTTCTTTAGCTCGTGACAATGATTCTTGTACTGACCATACTTTCGACAGTTGAAGCATTGCATTTCTGAAATATCTTTCTCTTGATTTGGCTTCCTCCTTGAATCAAGCTTCCTTTTGTTCCTGAAATTCTTGAATCTTGCTATGAAGGCTTGATCATCGTACTTCTTTTGGGGTTTCTCTTTTGCATTGATCCTGGATTCTTCTTGAGCACAACAAGTCCAAAGTTTTCAAATGTAGGATACTCCTTCCTTGTGTTCATGCTTGCGGCAAATGCATCCCATGTCTTGGGAAGACCATTGAGTACTATGTTTACCAATTCCTTCTCTGAAATGGTCTCTTCAATAGCTTGTAGTTGATCTCTTCACTGGGATATCTTCACAAAGTATGATGTTATGCTATCATCATCAATCATCTTCATGTCACAGAGCTCATTCTTTAGACTCATTATTTGTCCAATGTTTCTAACTGAGAAGAGGTTTGTTAGGGCATCGTACATCTTCTTTGATGAGTCAAGGTGGGAGATGTAGGGTATCAAGTGGTCTTTTATAGATTCCACTATGATACTCATGGCATTGATGTCACCATCTTTGAACTTCTCTATATCTACAACATTTTGTGGTTCCTTCTCTTTTCCTTCTTCAAACTCTAATTCCATGATCTTTCCTTTTAGGATAAACAACACTTTATTCTTGGCAAGGGTGAGGTCAATCCTTGTATTCCACACTCCAAAGTTAGAAGCTCCATCTAACTATTTTTCTGACTTCATAGAGTAAGTCATGGCTTCTTTGACTTGGTCAACCCTAGATTTGACCAAAACTCAAACTTGACATCTTGTCTTGTTGAGAGTACCAGGAGATGTGCTAGGCTAGGGCACACTGATATATCTGGAAATTTGGTCAATCCCTTCACTTAAGGTGCCTCAACAAGAGGATTAGGGTTTCTACAACTGCACATGCTAGTAACCCTAGCGAGAGTGCTATGGTGACTGCTTCTGCTAGAAACCCTAGCGATAGTTCTTCAACGAGCTTAATATCCTTACAGCTATGTTTCCTTCCAGTGGTTAGACTGAATGAAGGAGGTGTGGGACCATAACCTATTAGGATATAATGAATGTTCTTGTTTTACCATTGACAATATCGTTATTGTCACCCAACCATAGGCCGAAGCCTCCCTCTGAGCACCTTAACCTTGACAGAGAATCACTCCGGAATAAAACCCTAGGCTAGATAGCCAAACAAAGGGTAGCGCACCTTTCCCCAAGGATAGCATGCCAACAAGAGTTGATCAGATAGTCCAAACCCTAACCAAGAGATAGTCCAAGACAAACATGATCTGCTAGCTGCAACAGCTGCAATGGCATCTCTCCTTCAAACCTGCACACAAAATTGGGCACTGCAGTGTGCACAAGTGTTTCTCTGCAATTTTGAGGCTACCTGCCATAATGAAGACTGGCCTCCTGTATTTATAGTAATTCTAGCTAACTGCCTGGGCCAACTTCTCATTCTGGGTATCTGTCTATTCAATATATATTATTTCTTCTGGTCGACTTCTTCTCTTGTAGGATAATAACCTAATACAAGTTATCTTCTTGAGCTGACATGTCTTATAGGTTTATTATCCAACTCATTAGGGTTTCTTCTTGCTTCCCAGAATATTCTATTCTCGTCAGGTTTACACGTGGAGGTAAATACTTCCCGCAGCTACCATAATATCAACAAATATCACCTAGGATTAGCCAACCTACATCCATCCTTTATCCACCTGTACACTCTGATAACATCAAACAACATGTGAGAAATGATGAAATAAAGGAGGTAATTTCTTACCAGATGAGCATGCCTTATTATAAATTTTATGACCCTACGGGGTTGTATATGGAGTTGAGTTTTCCAAAAGCATTGGAGCCTGCAAAATTATTCATCTTATCATCATTTGGGGGTATTTTCAGTGATCCAAAACATGTTTTCTTTCTGTTGTCATACTTCCCTTACCTTTTGTGGATCATTTGCAGTGAAGAGAAGAATTATATTTCCAGACAGTTTGGGTGGCTATGGTGGAATTTTTCTTTCACCTAGCACATTGTAAAAAGTCAGTTAGTCTAGGATTGTGTTGATTAAGGTTGGTTGTCATTGATGTCAACCCTTGAAGAAATCCCTGCAACATAAAGGTTTGGGTAATGGACCCAAGATTTTTTGATGTAAATATGACTCATTATTGTCCTTTCATGGTTGATAAGAAGTAAAGATGGATGAACTCCAAAGTGGTCCCCTTATGGTGAAAGCCCTCATGGGAAGACGCTTTGCGGAGTAAGAGAACCCATGCTTAGTTATGGAATAATGAGATGAAGGACAATAAATTTTTCAAGTAAACTATCCTAGATGTATAGTTCTTGTCATTCCATTTTCGGTGGTATGTGGAACGTCACATAACTCCTCACGGTTAGAGAATTATGGCCATGAGAAGTTGGAGACCACAGGTTTAGGTAATGGACCCAAGTTTGTTTGATGGATAGCATTATGAGTTATAATATATTTTCAGATAATACTATTCTATATGGATAGTACATTTCATTCCATTTCTGGTGGTATGTGGAACGTCACATAACTCCTCACGGTTTGAGAGTTATGGCCTTACGAAGTTGGAGGACCCTCATATGTCATCTAGAAGCCCCAAAAGGTCAAAGTAGTCAAAGTGGTTTAAGAGATTTTAAAACGTAAATAATAAAGTGAAGTAATGAGTATATTATAATTCAAAGTGAATACAAACTAAATTATTTCAATAATAAATTTAATGGATTATGATTACTTCAAGTTAGGGTTGTTGAATAATCCAAAACTAGGCATGTGAGACTAAATAAAAGTTTGATGAAAATGCTAGTCTCTTGTTGTTAAAGTTAAGGAAAGTTTGCAGGAATGTGATCAGATACACCAGGTCTATTACAAAGCTACAAATCAGTTTTGGATGATGAAATTGATGAGGGATTTTGGTTGTGGTACATGTTGCGTACATGGTTGAGACAAGTAGTTGATGAGTTGGCACATACATGAGGTGTATAGTTGATGATGTTGGTACATATTGATGAGTCATAGTTGATGAGTAGTTGACACCTGATTGGTGCATACTTGGTACATGGTTGGATGCACTTATTTATGGTACAGGCTGATTACAAGTTATTTGGTACAGGTTGGTGCATGGTTTATGCACTTGTTTATGGTACAGGTTGATTATAGGTTGAGTTACAGGTTGATGCATGGTTGATGCATGGTTCAGATTTATTAGTACAGGTTTACAATGGTATATCTCATAGTGATAGGTTGAAAGTGGTTCCATCATTCTACTTCTACTTCAGGGTGGCAGGACGGGGCAAAGACAGGTGGTTGTAGCCAACTTTCAGTTGTAGTCGGAGAACATAGGGGGTTGTAGCCTCCTTCTGGTTGTAGCCAGAGAATTGGGGAGTTGGAGCTTCCCTCAGGTTGTAGCCTGAGAATCTAGGGGGTTGGAGCCTCCTTCCAGTTGTAGTTGGTAAACAAAGGAAGTCGGTGCTTCCAATGAATGTAATTCTTCAAGACATATAAGAAAAAACATTATGTGGTTTTCTCCCGATTTGGGTTTCCACGTAAAACACTGGTGTACTTTGTATGTGTGTGATTTTTATTTTCTTATTTCTCATTATTGGATAATAATAATACTTTGATATAACACTTGGATCAATTTGGATAAAAAGGATTATAATTGCACTATTATGGATTCACCCCCCCTCTCAGTAATCCAACAATTGGTTTTAGAGAAGGTTCCTTCATAAATTAGTTTAACCACTTAAAGGTAGATCATGGAGAGTACCAACTCATATAAAAATGGAATACCACAGTTTGATGGACATAAGTATGTTTTTTTTAGCATAAGGATGAGGACATATATACAGGCATAGGGATTTCAAGTTTAGCAATCAATTGTAGATGGATACACAACACCAGCAGTTCCACCAACAAATGACAAAGTAGTAAAACTCGGTGAGAATAATTCCAAAGCCACAAATGCACTTTTGAATGGTCTTAGTGATACGGTATTCACTAAAGTTGCACACTATAAATCTTCTAAAGATATTTGGGACAAGCTTCAAAATATTTATGAAGGAGATGCAAAAGTCAAAGAAGCAAAGCTTTAGACTTACAAAGGTTAGTTCAAACAACTAAAAATGAAGGAAGATGAAGATATCATAGCCTACTTCTTACGAGTCGATGAAAAAGTGAATGAAATCATAGGATTGGGAGAAGAAATTGAAGAATCTATAATTTTTCAAAAGATACTAAGATCTCTTCCTATGAGATTCAACCTTGAGATATCAACACTAGAAGAAAGATCGGATCTGGACTCAATAAGTATGGTCAAACTGCATGAAATCTTCACAGCATATGAAATGAGAACTGAGCAGGAAAATCCAGATGTCAAAGAAGCAGCCTTCAAGGAATCCAAAAGATCAAAGAAAAAGAAAAATGAACAAGAAGAATATAGGAGCAGTAGTGACGCCTCAGAAGATGATGAAGAAGTGGCCAACTTCATCAAAAGACTGAACAACGGAACCAACGGTAGGTATAGAGGTAAACTCCTTTTAATTTGTTTTAATTGTGATGGTATTCGTCATTTTTCTAACAAATGTCCTCATAAGAAAAAGAGAAATGATGAAGGTTACTCAAAAGGAAAACACACATATAAAGGCAAAAGAACTACAAAGAAAGTTTTCAAGAAAAGCTTATACACCAAAGAAGACATTTCATCATCAAATGAAGATGAAGTCAATGACAATGAGACAGGAAGAGTTCTATTCATGGCAGTAAAAGACTCTGACAAAGAAGACTCTGAAGAAGAATATAAAGAAGCCAAAGAAGAATGTGAAGAAGTCGAAGAAGAAATTGAAGAGGCAGAAGTTGACCATCGAGAAGAATTAATGTGTGCCATAGAAGTTATCAGAAGAGAAAAGAAGAAAAAAAAGAAACTACAAGCAGAACTAGACAAGAAAAAGGACACTCGAGAACTAGAACAAATGATCACAAAATTGAAGGTTCAAATAGAAGAAGATAAAAGAATTGAAGAAGCATTCAAAGAACAACTAGAAGAAAAGGACAAGATCATTGGAAACTTGGAAGAAGAGGTTGCCACACTAAGAAAGGATATCCAAAAGAAAAATATGCAAAATAGCTCAAAAGTTCTGGATGACATTATCAACAGTCAAAAATCTCATCTTGACAAGTCCGAACTTGGATACAATCAGACAAAAAAGGGATCAAGCTCCAAAACAACAAAGCAAGAAACAAATCCAAAGAGCTATGCAAAAACAATCAAAGAGGATAGGAAGATATACAAGGAAGATTACAAGGACACTCCTCCACCAAAAAGATTCAGATTTCAGAATCAACAACAGACAGATAGGCCTCAAGAAGAAGAAGGATTCATAAGAGCACCTCCTTTTAGAAGATCTTCAACCCCCAGGTATCAAACTATATTTTTTGGTTTATGTTATGCATGTAATAATTTTGGATATAAAGTTGCAAATTGAAGAGCTAACAACAGGAACAGTGACAACTTTGAGAGTTATACACAAAGGGATTATTCAAGAAGACCTAGTGAAACACAAAAAGAAGTTACAACAGGTTGGAATCTTTGAGAACTGAAGTGGAATGTTACAAATGTAACAATTTTGGACACATGGCCAAGGATTTCAGAATGACAATCCCTCCTAAAGAATCTCAACAGAATAACAAAAGTGACAGACAAGAACCTCAGAAAACGACATGGATAAGAAGCAAGATCAGTATAACAATGAAGAATGCACATTCGCTCTACAAGCTAAGCAAAAGAAACACGGTTGGTATGTTGAAAGTGGATGTTCAAAACACATGACAGGTGATAAAGACAAATTTCTTACATTACGAAAAGAAAAAAAATTGATCAGTCTCCTTCGGAAATGATAATTCATCGAAAAACATTAGAGAAGGCACAATCCGAATTGGGAACAAGAATTAAAAGGCACAAAATGTTCTACTG
>ML776550.1:2430038-2506795 GCA_009831015.1 Picea engelmannii
CTTCAAGTTAGGGTTGTTGACTAATCCAAAACTAGGCATGTGAGACTAAAGAAAAGTTTGATGAAAATGCTAGTCTCTTGTTGTTAAAGTTAAGGAAGGTTTGCAGGAATGTGATCATATACACCAGGTCTATTACATAGCTAAAAATCAGTTTTGGATGATGAATTTGATGAGTGATTTTGGTTGAGGTACATGTTGAGTACATGGTTGAGACAACTAGTTGATGAGTTGGCACATACATGAGTTGTATAGTTGATGATGTTGGTACATATTGATGAGTCATAATTGATGAGTAGTTGACACATGATTGGTACATACTTGGTACATGGTTGGATGCACTTGTTTATGGTACATGTTGATTATAGGTTATTTGGTACAGGTTGGTGCATGGTTGATGCACTTGTTTATGGTACATGTTGATTACAGGTTGAGGTACAGGTTGATGCATGGTTCAGATTTATTGGTACAGGTTTATAGTGGTTTATCTCATAGTGACAGTTTGATAGTGGTTCCATCATTCTACTTCTACTTCAGGGTGGCAAGACGGGGCAAGGACAGGTGGTTGTAGCCACCTTTCAGTTGTAGCCAGAGAACATAGGGGGTTGCAGTCTCCTTCTGGTTGTAGCCAGAGAA
Organism: Picea engelmannii; assembly: GCA_009831015.1. Classification (NCBI taxonomy): domain Eukaryota; kingdom Viridiplantae; phylum Streptophyta; class Pinopsida; order Pinales; family Pinaceae; genus Picea; species Picea engelmannii. The sequence goes on from ML776550.1 coordinate 2,430,672, forward strand.
TTGGGGAGTTGGATCTTCCCTCAGGTTGTAGCTTGAGAATCTAGGGGGTTGGAGCCTCCTTCCAGTTGCAACTGGAAAACAAAGGAAGTTGGTGCTTCCAATGAATGTAATTCTTCAAGACATATAAGAAAAAACATTCTATGGTTTTCTCTCGATTTGGGTTTCCACGTAAAACACTGGTGTACTGTGTATGTATGTGATTTTTATTTTTTTATTGCTCATTATTGGATAATAATACTACTTTGATATAACACTTGGATCAATTTGGATAAAAAGCATTATTAGTGCACTATTACTGATTCACCCCCCCTCTTAGTAATCCAACAGATTGTACATAAATAAACTCCATCTGTAGCATGTATGTTTGTTTTATTTTTAAGTAGAGTAGTGTACATGTTATCCAATTTTCCTCAGCAAGATGTATTTGAGCTCGACTCCACAAGCCAACAACTAAGGCACTGAAACTGCGCATTCTTGGCAGCTCGCAGGGAGCATGCAATCCCATGTGGAGACAAATGTCATCACAAATAGTTGTCAAAGGGAATCAAGTCATCCAAGTCCTTGTTTACAAAGGAATAATCCATGAGCACAAAGCGCAACACTCAAATAGGTTTATTGCGGTCTCTAAGAAAGAAAGCAAACAGGCAGGTTCAATTTTCAACAACAGAGATCCCCTATGAAGTTCAGATTAGTGACCCTCACGCATCTAGAATTATAAAATTTTGTGAGGCTTAGTGCCAGACAGAAGCCCCAGAATTTAAAATCAAGTGTCGTGTGTCCTTCTCCAATAGACAGGCATGATTTACTTGGATTTCGGGTTTCAGGAGTTTTGACACTTCTCCTATCGATTTTTGGCAAAACGTTTTTCCCATAATGCACATATATCTGTCGCGGGTATATTCCATCAACGACCAGGGTTTCAGCTTCGTATATCTTTGGTTCTCTGGGAAACTCTCAGTCAATGAATCCTCCATCCCCTCACTCCTGAGTACGCGGATCTCTGCCATGTGTCTGCCTCCAATAGAGGATCATGATTTGCTTCGCCATTTCGGATTTCGGGATTTTTGGATCCTCTCTTTGGTTTCCTTTCGAACACTTTCCTGTGGAGTGCATGGATCTTTGTTGTGTGTCCTCCTAGATCTAGTGGCTTAGATGTGCTATGGACTCCAGAGCTTCGACGTTCTCTCTCTCCTTGTTTGCAAATTCCCAAAGTGTTTATGCTACGAAGTTTTAGTTCTTTCGCCACCTGTCCATCTGGCGTTGACATGTGGCACTTAGTCCAGGAACCTTTGGGCATATCATTCTCTTGTTTCCAAGTTACGCGTGTCACCCTCCTTTCTGCAGCACATCAACACAGTGAGGTCAGACCACCACGTCAGCATTGGGATATCATCCTCTAGGAGGTGTTATTGTTCAACGCCAAAAGTAGCTCCCTCCCTAAAGCACATTTAGAAGGATCTTAGAGTATGGCAGGCGGATATAACTTTAGCAAGGGAACTAAAGTAGCAAGGTCACCAAGATCACAGATCGCAAACAGATCAATTTCCATGCTTCATTATGGGGACGCTACTTGCTCGAGCGTTAAAATCCTTGAGTGGTTCTGTAATCGAAATCATGGTATAGAGAAAGTCCTACATGGTGGAAAGTGGTGAATTTTGGGCGCAAAAGTGGTGTGGGTCCAAACCACCTTCAACGGACCTGCATTCACATGCTTATAAAATGAAAAATCTAAGAGAAGTGTGTGGCTTCCCCCTAGGCATTAAGACTCGTTGTGATCCCAAAAAAAAAAGAAATTAATGAAAAAGGATTGGTGGTTGAAACCTCGACTCACTCTGTAAATAGAAAGAATGGAGGGTCTGGCCGTGGAGACAAAACTCTCATCTTGAGGTACCCCGATGGACAGTTTTTCCTGCAGGCCCATGCTGATCTAAGCTTGCGTCTGACAGAAGCATACATGCATAGTTTGAAAAAGGATGCACAGATGTAAAGCCTTGAATGGGATGGCCAGATCACACTCCTGACATTTGTGGGCTGATCTGAGTATAAATATATGAGTTCAAGATTATTTTATGGTCGTCAACTGGTTGAGCAGAGCTCCCTATTTTGTAATATTTTGATAAACAAAGTTGTTCTCTGGTTTTGTATGAGATTTGAGACTTCCGCATTAATAGAAGTTAGTTTCTTTCATCATCTTGTTTAATATTTGTTGAAGCACTTGTGCATGGAGGATCCAGACGAGGATTGTAGATGTATTGTAATGTAGGGTTGATTATAATGTTGATGTGACCTGTTTTAGTAATTTTCTTTGTTACCTTGTTTCTTCTTATGTTGAAATGCTCGTGCATGGAGGATCCAGACGAGTTGTTGTAGTCACATAGTAATGGAGGATTGATTGTTATGTTGTTGTGACATATTTCAGTGTCTGAAACTTGAGTTCAAGAGTGCTCTTGTGCCTAAGTTTTTCTTCACCAAGCTGCTTGAAAGTCGGATTCCCGTGGCAGACTTGTTCACCTTTCTCACTAAGTCTTCCCTCTTCTCACCTTTAACCTTAAACCACTGACTGAAGTTAATGAGGACCTCATTTCTCTATACATTTCTTGTCCAGTTTCTGTGTTAAAACATTCTTGTACTGAGTTTTGTCCATTTGACCTCCACTCATAAACCTACCTCCACAAATATTTTGATGGGTACTAGGTTTATCCTCTTACATTCTGAGGGTGATTCTTAGTGCTAACAAGTTCAACTAAAAATGCTGATGTGACTGAATGAAATTTAGGAATAGAAGAAGATCCAAAATATGTCAAATTGTCTAGCAGTTTGTCAAATGAGCAAAGGGATGAGTATGTCAAGATTTTGAAGGAGTTTTCTAATGTGTTTGCCTGGAAATATAAAGATTTGAGAACATATGACACCAACATCATTGAACATAAAATCCCTTTGAAAGAAGAGGCCAAGCCTTTTAGGCATAAACTCAGATAGATAAATCCCATGTTGTTGCCTATTATGGAAAAATAATTGAAAAAGATGTTGGATCCCCAGATCATCATCCCTTTGAGATATTCAAAATGGGTAGCTAACTTGGTTCCTGTGAGGAAGAAAAATGGGGAAATCAGGTTATGTGTTGATTTTGGGAATTTGAACAGGATCTCCAAAAAAGATAACTACCCCTTGCCAAAGATGGAGCACATTTTGCAGAGAGTGACTGGTTCATCTAGAATCTATGATTGATGGCTTCTCTAGCTACAATCATATATGTGTCCTACCTAAAGACAGAGAGGAAAACCTTCACTACTCCTTGGGGCACATTCATGTATGCTAGAATTCCCTTTGGATTGATGAATGCAGAAGCAACCTTCCAGCGAGCCATGTACATCGCCTTCATTGGGGGGAAAGACAAATTTGTAGTCATTTATCTAGATGAAATTACAATGTTCTCAAAGTCTGACAAAGATCATTGTCACCATTTGAAGAAGATTTTCCTAAAATGCAAAAGGTTTGGTCTCTCCCTCAATCCTAAGAAATCTTTTTTTCCTATGAAGGAGGGAAAATTATTGGGGTATATTGTGTCAGCATAAGGGGTAATAATTGATCCAAGAAGAGTAGAGGCCATCCAGTCCTTATCTTTTCCCAGATCCAAGAAAGAGGTTTAGTCTTTCTTGGGAAAAATCAATTTTCTAAGAAGGTTCATCTCTATTTTCGCTGAGTTGGTTAAGCACATTACAACCATGCTTAGGAAAGGAAGCGAGGTGAAATGGACTACTGAGTCCAGAAATTCTTTTGGCCAAATCAAAAGGTCTTTGAATGAAGCACCTGTGCTCATCAACCCTAACTATTCTAAGGAATTCCTGATATTTTATTTTGCCTCATCTGATACATTGGTTGTTGTTTTTCTACAGAAAAATACAAAGGGGTTAGAGCAACCTATTTCCTTTTTTAGCAGAGCCTTGAGGGATGCAGAAACAATATATGATATTATGGAGAAGCAGGCATATGCTTTGTCAAAGCCCTCAAAGATTTCCGAATCTATGTTATGAATTCAAAGATTGTTGCATATGTCCCCTCAGCCTCAGTGAAAGAGATATTGATCCAGCCTGACATAGATGGGAAGAGAAGCAAATGGATTGCTAAAATTCTGGAATTTGACCTTGAAATGAAGCCCACTAAATTGGTAAAAGGCCAAGGTTTGGCCAGGTTGTTGGCTGAATCAAATTGAAAGGCTCTAGGGGTTAATTTCATGAACATAAACTCATAAAATCAACAAGTTGAGATTGTTGATAAAGACTCTCATGTCAGTCTCAATTTGACAGAATGCATCTAGTATAAAGACATCATATATTTTCTACAGAAGTTGAAGCCTCCTGATGGTTTGGACAAAAACAAAGTGAGAGATTTGAATCTCAAAGCAATCAAATATTTTCTCATTGATCAATTTTTGTATTGGAAAGATCCTCTTGGAGTTCTTTTGAGATGTCTGGATCCATAGGAGGCCCAAAGGGCCATAACTGATTTTCATGACAGCTTATGTGGGGGGCATAATTTTTGGAGGACCACAACTTATAAGATCCTCAGAGATGGGTATTTCTAGCCTAGCCTTTTTATTGATGTTTTTGCAAATATTAGACCTTCTGTCAAATGCCAAAAGTTTTTTGGAAAGGAGCAGCTCAAATCTTTGCCTTTGAAACCTGTGGTGGTTTCTGGACCTTTTTAGCAGTGAGGTCTTGACTTCATTGGAGAAATCCATCCAGCCTCAAGTGGTCAACACATGTGTATTTTGACTGCCACTGATTATTTCACCAAGTGGATAGAAACCATTCCTACAAGAAGATCCTCCCACAAGGTAATCATTATCTTTCTTGAGGATATCATGTCCAGATTTGGTTGTCCAAGAAGGATTGTTAAAGAAAATGTTGCCTCCTTCAAATATGAACCATTGATCAAGTTTTTTGAACTGTATGGGATTACACTAATCCATTCTACTCCTTACTACCCTCAGGGAAATGGTTTAGCATAGTCCTCTAACAAGATCCTCATAAAGATAATCAAAAAAGTGTTAGAAGACAACAAGAAAGCCTGGGACTTAAAGCTAAAATTTGCATTATGGGCTGACAGAGTCACCACAAAAAGGTCACTGGGAGTTTCCCCTTTTCATCTTTTTTATGGGGTTGAGGCTATTTTTCCTACTCATCTTTCCTTTCCCGTGGAAAAAATCCTCCAGGACTACCAAGGAGAACCTGATGATGTGGCAAGAAGGATACAACAACTAGTAGAAGTACAACAAGCTAGGGAGAAACTACTTCATAAAGCTTAGGATCACCAGCAGAGAATACAACAAGCCTTTGACAAGAGGGCAAGCAAGAAATATTTTCAGCTGGGAGATTTGGTGCTCATGTGGGATGCCCCCAAGCAAGACAAAGGAAAACATAGTAAATTTGAAGACTTATGGATTGGTCCTTTCAAGATTTATGAAGTATTTTCAAATAACACCTATAAGTTGCGGAGCTGGGAGGATTACAAATTTTTTGGTGGCCATATCAATGGGCACTTTCTGAAGAAATATTTTGCTTAAGCCATGATTGGATTTCCACCATTGTAATTTCCTTTTATTTTCTATTTGAATAAGAGACTCCATGAACCAAAGGCTAAGGCACTGGAACTCTATGTTCTTGGCAGCTCACAGTGAGCATGCCATCCCTTGTGGAGCCAAATGTTCACATAAAATCGTCCATAGTCACTAGTGACAACCATGAACATAGACGAGTAGGCAGGTGTAGTTTTCAGCAGTGAAGTTTCCCCCCATGTGTGATTCAGTTTAGCACTATATCCAAGTGAAGTTGGAAGGGTTTCCATAATTAGCAGGTAGATAAACCTTTGGTGGGGGCGCTAAAATATCTGGCACACTCAGATCACAGATCGCGATCAGATCAATGGCCGCCAATCATTTCGGTTCCACAAGCTGTGCTGGCACTAAAATCCAAAGGCGGGCTGAAATCCTAACCATGATTTTGCGGGGAGGCTACATGGCGGAAGAAGGTGCATTTCAGGACCGAAAGTGGTGTGGGTCCAAACCACTTTCGATGGCCCCAAAATCACGTGTGCTTATGATGCCTTATCCAACAACGACAGGTGGCCACTCGATAGTCGTCATGCCATGATCCAATCCTAAGAAGGATTCAGTTAATGAGCAAGGACTGGTAGCTGAAACCTCAGCTCAACGCATTAATAGAAATCATAGAAATTATGGTTAAGGAGACAAAGTTGTCATCCCAAGGTACAACAATGGATGGTTTCTTCTTGCAGGCCCATACTGAGCCAAGTTTGCGTCTAACAGGATGAAACATGCACAGTCTAATAGAAGGTTGCACAGACGTAAAGCTTTGAATGGGATGTCTAGATCACACTCCTAGTAGTTGTGAATAGAGCCGATTATAAATAGATGAGTTCTAGATTTTGTTATGGTCGTCAACTAGTTGAGCAGAGCTCCCTATTTTGTAATATTTTGATAACAGAGTTATTCTCTAGTTTTGTATGAGACCTGAGACTTTCACATTAACAGAATCAGTTTCTTTCATCATATTGTTTAATCTATACTAAAACACTCATGCATGGAGGATCCAGATGAGGGTTGTAGCCGTATTGTAATGTAGGTTTGATTATAGTACTGTTGTGACCAGTTTTAGTATTTTCGTTGTTTCCTTGTTTCTTCTTATGCTGAAATGCTCATGCATGGAGGATCCAGACGAGTTGTTGTAGTCGCATAGTAATGGAGGTTTTATTATTATGTTGTTGTGATATATTTCAGTGTCTGAAACTTAAGTTCAAGAGTGCTCTTGTGCTTGAGTTTTTCTTCACCAAGCTGCTTGAAGATAGAATTCTCATGGCAGATTGTCCACCTTTCCCACTAAGTCTTCCTTATGCTTACCTTTAACCTTAAACCATTGGATGAAGTTAATGAGGACCTCATTTCCCTATGCCTTGCTTGTCCAATTTTTGTGTTAAAACAGTCTCGTACTGAGCTTTGTCCATTTGACCTCCATTCATAAACCTACCTCCACAAACATTTTGATGGGTATTGGGCTTATCCTCTTGCAATCCGAGGGTGACTCTCATTGCTAACAGTATCTTTAGGTGAGGTAATAGTCATGTAAAACTAATAAGATGTGTTTAAAATATGTGAAGAATTTTCTCAAATTTTCAATAGTTAAAGATGAGAATTTAGTATCATAGCTAAATTTGTCCAAACTTGTAAGAAAGTTTAAATATATAAAAAATCCAATATAGAAGTTGTGAATATTTTAAGCAGTAATAAGACACTTGTACTGTGAAAATAAGGTATGAGTACTTCTAGACTATTAGAAAGTATATATTTTTTTTAATTATTGATTGGAACACATCTCACAAAAGGACATTTTCATTATCACATGGAAAAACATGAAGACGATGTTTATTTTTATGTAAGTTTAATAATAAGGAAGATGGGAAGTAATAAGGTAATTATGGCATGGTACATATAGCTCACATACACAAGTTAATGGGAATCACACATTGAGAAATGAAAATGTTTCTTTCTATGTAAGTTTAAATAACAAGGAAGGTGAGAAGTAATGAGGTAATGATGGCATCAATGAGGTAATTATGGCATCAATGAGTGAGAAGGTGAGAAGTTTAAATAACAAGGAAGGTGAGAAGTAATGAGGTTAATGGGAAGGTTAATGGGAATCACACATTGACAAATGAAAATGTTTCTTCATATGTAAGACAATTTAATAATAAGGAAGGTGAGAAGTAATAAGGTAATTATGGCATGGTACATATAGCTCGCATACACAATTTAATGGTGATTTAATGGGAATCACACATTGAGAAATGAAAATAAATGTTTCTTTATGTAGGTTTAATAATAAGGAAGGTGGGAAGTAATAATATTATTATGGCATGGTATATATAGTTCACATATACAAGGTAATGGGAATCACACAACGAGAAATGAAAATAAATGGAGTTTCAATGGAGATAGTTCTACATGTTTTGATTCACATACACTTTGTATCATGTTCGAGAGAAGAAAAAAAGGCAAGTTGAGAATTAAGTAGAATTGTAGTATAGATTTAGATTAGCTTAAGTAGAATTAAGTAGAATTAAGTTGAGAATTAAGTAGAATTGTAGTATAAATTGTAGTAGTATAGAATTGTAGTATAGAATTGGACAAAGGAGATTCTTAAGACAATCCCACGATGGATGTAGTATTTAGAATATGCATAGATTTTCTCAATGAATATTTAGGGAAGGACACTACCAATATGGTATTTGTAATACTTTAGATTTGAATCCCAATACATAATTGATCATGTAAATAAATAATTATACATACACTTTGTACCATGTTCAAGAGAAGAAAAAAGGCAAGTTTAGAATCAAGTAGAATTCTAGCATAGATTTAGATTAGATTTGGACAAAGGAGATTCTTAACACAATCCCATGATGGATGTAGTATTTAGAATATGCATAGGTTTTTTTAATGAATATTTAGGGAAGGAAATTACGAATATGATATTTGTAATACTTTAGATTTGAACGATGGTAAGTAAATAATCATGTAAGTAAATAATTATGTTGTTATTTTTCTATGTTTTAACTATATGGGTTAAGTTTGAATGCACTGTGATATAAATATATTGTACATATTTCTATTGTGGAGTCAAGGGCTTAGGTTCAACTAGAGAATAATAAGTCTTATACCCAGTGGTGTGCTTTCCTAGGTTGACATATTAACCTAACATGTCAAGTAATCATATTGCAAAATTATAAAATTATATAACATAATAAAATCTATACATGGTAAAATCTACTTGGAGAAAAGGCGGTATGAACCAATAACAAGGGAATATAGGGCATGGTAAAATGAGACATGATATCTCATATCAAAGGTATCTATGGTGTTTTCTCCATGGTTGTTGAATGTGTTAAGAATTCCCAGTATTTCTTTACATATCTTGAAGTGGGCATATGTGACAAAAGGAATACATGACTTTTATCCCTGTGATCATTTTTTGAATTGGTAGAGCACTCCCAATATTACTCCACTTGTCTTTAAGTGGGCATATCTACTTGTTTTTAAATGTGGATGATCCAGTTTTTACTATTGAGATATGATTCCTTCATCTCTTAGTGTTTTCCCAACTTGAATAGTTATCCATCCTTATCCTCTACTCATGTTTTTTCCATGTAAAAATAAAACTTCTTCCCTCATTTTTAGCATCTAAATTCCTTAGTGATTCTTATATATCCCCTATGTTATTGTCATGTTTCCATATTATATCGTTATATTGAAATTATGCCCATATACCTCATGTTTTATTTCTTGACTATCATAGAGTGATAAGCTTCCATAGAGTAACCTATAGGATAACCATGTTGATTTGTGAGACAACCCAACCTATTGGACTTGTCAATTGATCCATAAATGAGGGACTTGTATCCCACTAACTTCACCAACATGGATCCTTAATGGAAAATGAAATTCGATATTCATTATTAGTGTTATGTAGAGATCTCTATTTCCAGAATGGCTACCAATGCCTCTAAACGTAGTCTAAAATTAAAGACCGAAACAACCAACTAGACTCTAGAATTACTTTTTCCCTGAGAAATCTATCTTCAAATTTGTTTTTAGGACTTTCCTGCTCAAAGATTGGTCAGGTGGCATGTTTTTAGGCATAAACTACACACTAGCAACCAATTGGAAAGACAATGTCAACCAGCTCTCTAAGTTTAAGATCCTATGTTGTTAGTCACCAACAAGCATTCAAGAAATGGATATGCTTCTTAGTTTCAGAGCTTGTTTTTTTTTGTTGTATTTGTAGTGCCAAGACAATTAATAATTAGCTCTCTCTTTGAGTTTAAATGACTATATACAATCGGTGGCATCTTTCGTAACTGCGGTTAAATTCTAGAGGCTTACATCCCAATGATCCAAAATAAATAGCATGTGGCCAGTTGGTTGGCTTTAAAGAGGTGAATAAGTTTGAAATATAATATAATTGATAGAAGGAACATTTGATGAACACACCAAGTAAATGTTATGTTAGCCTAGCATGGGAATCCTAGTTTCAATACCTGATGTTTTTTAATAAATCTCGGAGTGATTGGAATCTAATGAATATTATGTGTTACTTGATCCTTTTCTAAGTTTAAAGCATGTCTAAATGAAAAATGAAGATGATGGGTGTTATAAAATATATAAGAGATAATTAATACACAATGAAATATAAAAATACAAAGAAAACAAAAAGAGCACTTATCTTTAAATAACCATTCACCAACTAGATGTAGACATCAGAAATTCCACCCAACCATAGACATTGTTGTTCTAACTCTAAACAACAGGTCACCCTGATCCAAGGATATGAATCCACAAGGATGGGTCCTAGGTCAACTCTAACACATAGCAGTTAGCTAACAAGTTATTATAGTTTTCTCATCCACACAACAATCTTAGTTTTCCACATCTCTTCCCTTTCATTCTACACAACCCAAAGAAATCAACCTCTTTCTCTAAAATCCAATCTCTTAGGCTATTTCACTTCTTTTCCAGGGCTCATGTGCTACTGGTTAGGAAATCTCAATGATGGAAACTCCAAGGATTCTTACTTAGTGACATGTTGATGTATGTAGCACCAGACAAATACTTCCACATCGACTTGTGTCTATCATGTGGAAATAATCCAAATCCTTCTACCTTGAGACTTTACTTTAATTAAAGTAATTATTAAAGTAACGTGATTTTATTAGTGAGTTGAATTTTATTGAAGGAAATGTTTTAATTAGCATTAGTGAATTAAATAATAACTGTTCGCCTCAAGTGAGGTGAGAAGTAATCTCAACCTTCAATCACTTTGGAGATTAGGGTTAGGTCATAACTCAATCTTATAAAAGTAAATATAGGGTAAAGGAGAAGACACTTTCATAGATAGATAGAAAATAAGGACTTTTTCTAGTGTGTAGTCATTAGAGAATGTAGAAGCAAAGAAGGACTTTTTCTTACACATGATATTGAATGAGTGAGTGAGATCTCATTGATTGGGTGAAGAAGGAATTTCATCCAAGTGTTGATACAAAGAGAGTTGGATCACGAAGGAATATGATTCAAAGAGATATTGGATAGGTGGAGAAGGACTTCCATCTAGGGATATAGGCCAGAAGAAGAGAGAGAATAGTCGTACAGTAGAAGGATTGGACACCGCAAATAGTGCAGGAATTCTGGAATAGGCCATGCACTCAATGTGAGTTTCAACATTACAGTCGCACAAATAGCATGGGGTTGTGAGTATTGATGTAATAGTCGTGTTGTCTCCATATAGGATCATACAATAGGTTCGACAGAAGATCGGTCAGTCATGTGTTGTTGTACTTTGTCTCTTTTCTATTTGGTCCATTTTCTTAGTAAGGCATCCCTTATAAGCTTTGAATTTATTTGAATGACAATCTTAGTTGATGGGAAGAATATATTTGTGTATTGTGCATGATATTTTCAGTTTCTTTATTATGATTCCATTGTAATGTTTAGTGTATAACTCAACTGTGATTTTATTGAATAAGTGATTTATTTGGAATTAATTATCGGGTTCTAGGTAGAGGGAAATTTCAACATGGTATCAGAGTAGTCTCTCTAAGAGGGAGCCAATATTGGGTTGCACAAATGAAAAATATATTGGATCAGGAGTGTCGCGGTGGGTGTTTGAAGGTCCAAGCATATATCCACTATATTTTTCTGAAGATCTATCATATCTTCAAGGAGATCTTATCATATCGATAACTAGCAGTAAGAAATCGAAGGAAAATTTTCAGGGAAAAAAACATATTGTAGTCAGATCAGTAATCGAGGATGGCAAGGGTATTTGGTTATAGGTCACGTGGAATATCATGGGTATCAACATAACTATCACGTTGTTAGCGTAGATAGCATGGGAAGAGATCGTACATGATAGTGCAAGGTTGGTTTGAGTAGAAGGTTATCAGATTATATATTAGAGATGTAAATAGGATTGGGATTTGAGGATAGATTGGATGGCGTTTACAACTATAGTCCTTTGAAGGAGAAGATCATGTTGGTGTTGATGGAAAAAAAGATATGGGAATTTATTAATACTCATATCACTCCTCGAATATATGCGGAGTGAAGGATCATTTGATCCCTCGTTTATCAAGAAAGATAATTGTCAGGGACATGTAAGACACTCTTAAGGGTTTATTTCAAAGTAAAAATGATAATTGCAAAATGGTGCTAAGAGAGAAGCTCAGAGAAACAAATATGGCATTATCAAACACAATGATAACCTATCTCACCCAGATTTGACAGATTCGAGATGAGCTCACTGCAATTGGGGAGATAGTGATTGATTCATAATTTGTGAGGAAGACACTAAAGGATTCACGAAGCAATGGACACCATTCATCAAAGGGATCATGGCATGTGAGAAACTCCCTGATTGGACAAGGTTGTGGGATGAACTCATTCAGAAAGAACTTTGAGATGAAGAACTTAATTCCCTGGTGTATATTTTAAACATGAGCACCATATGATTTTGAAATGATAAATAATGTTGTACGTTATGTCATTTATGGAATAGTGATTTTTCTCAATAGTTCATATGGGTGTGTTACTATAATTAATGTGAATCAGTGCCTATGAATCCTCAAAACACATTGTTTTCTATATTATGGCACACATCGTCTGGTGAGTTCATAAGAACACAATGCACTGATATGTATATATATTTTAATTAATTATTTTTTTTTACAAATCTTCAATTAATCATTTTGAAAATCAAATATTTTTTTATAATAATACTGATATATTTTCTTATTTCATTTTTATAGAATGATTGGATTAATGCGTTATCCAATGAATTACACCTCTTCTATCTGTAACAATTTAAATCATCCATGTATTAATTATTCAACAATGCAACATTTTACAACATTCGACAATGCAATAAAATAAGAAACCCATTTTGTTATATATGAATAAGAGACTCATTTGCATACAAAAAGGGACAATACGAAGGCCCACAATAATCAAATGTTAACCAATATGTAATTTTTACACTTATTGTTAACATGTCCTCATGCAATTGAGACAATATGTCAAGTACACTAAACAAAAAATCTCTAATTTTTAGAGACAAATATTTCAAAGCATACAAATTGCAGTAACATTCAATTATATTGATTGTCATTCATCGGTTGAACTATTGAAGTCACTCGAGCTACATGCATTCCTCATTTATTCATCATTTGTAGGTGATATTGTACTTGGGTTATTTAACTTAATTGTTTCTTGATCAGCTTGTTTTTTATGTTTCACCCCTTCATCTTCCATCTACAAACATGAAAATAAATTGTAATAAGTATATATGCATTTATATATAGTAGAATATGCATGATTGTATAAATCAATAAACATGAATTCATTTGCTTGTTGTGAACTAGCCATGGACATGGGTGTGAACCAATGTGGTGGCTTGATTTATGTTTGAAATTAAGAGGCTTTCGATAGAAGGGTTTGACCTAAAAGGCCATTGAGGTAATTGGTGTTGAAATATTGTAACCGGGAAGAATATTCTACCTGAGATAGAGTTGAATAATATTATTATATTATATTTAATTAGGCCCTATTGTGCCTTTGTAAAAGTCGACCCTATTGTGCATTGAAAATTAAATGTGAATTAATAGGGTAAAGTGACAGGTCATCCCAGACCTAATTATAGGCTGACCAGACCACTATTTATAAGAGACGCTAACACCTCATTTGGACACTCACAGTAGCTCTGCAACTATGAAGAAATGTGAAAGTCTTGGAGGAACTACTACTACAACTATGTGTGACCTTGAGAAGGTTCTTGGTCTGTGTCTTCGTATTTCTTGGTTAAGTGGTGCACTACTCTTCCTAGTGAAGGTGTAGAGGAGGATATTTTGTTTATCCTTTGGTCTATCTATATTGAGGAAGTTTTTGCTGGGTTTTCTCCCCCATGAGGGTGTCCCAGGATAATCTATGTGTCTCTATTGTTTCTATGATTGCCTCTCTTTCAGTGATCTTATTTATGTAGCTAATGTGCTAAATTATTATAATAATAAAGAAGAACTGTAACTGCTAGTTGTATATGTAAAACATCAATAATTGAGAGTTTCAATTGGAAATTGGCTTGAATGAAACCATGGATCTGAAACTGTGAAGATGTGAAACCCTGAAGCTTGGGAAGAAGGTGCAATGTTGGCATCAAATTGAGGGATTTATAAGCTTTGAGGGATTTGGAGGCTTTGGCGAGAATCCAATCAAAGTTACCAAACTACTAGACAATATTCAACTCCAAACATATCCATTCTATTAATGAGCATAAATTATTGCTTGTGGTTGGACCTTATTTTCCTTTAAAATGACAAAATATTCTTTTGTTTTTTTCACAGGTAAGATTATTTTCTAGGATTTTATTATTTTATATTTGCACAAGTAAATATTGTTTTCTTCATTTTCTAATGTTGAAAATATTGAAGGGAATGTGATAGAGGACACAATAGAGGATCCTTTCTCACCTGCCAAGGTATCTTGACCTATATTCTCTCCCTCAATTACTTGTAGAAGGAGACATGGCACCAAAATAAGTAGGGGAAAACCTTATTCAACAAAAATTTCATCTTTTTTTATTTGTTTTTTTTTTCGGAATTCCTAAATGAGATGGTTTATAGAATGTGTGACAAGTGTTTGAAAGAATGAATAAACAAGATGTTGTGTGATGGAATGCAATTATTTATGGTGGAAAACTAGAGCCCATTTGTAGCCTTCGCGTAAGGGTAGATAAATAGAATACCCATCAAAGTAGAAGATGATTTGGCCCACAAAAGAGTCCCACTTTCCAACTCTCTTTAATTCCATATAGAACTGGTGTATGTCTAATATAGTTTTGAGGGATTAGATCCATGTCAAACTATTGTTAGTTAGTTTGAACTTCATGCACTTTCAATTTCTATTGTAACTCAATCGTCCACTTCCTCATCACCCTAACCACCTAAGGTGAAACAACTTCATGGATTTCCTCCTCATTAGTATCTCTGTCCGAAATCCACCATCTACACTTATTCTTTGTAACTTAAAATAATGAATTAGTGTTTGTATCAGTAATATATAGAGAATGATTAATGAACAAATAGATATGGTTCAAATGCTTAAATTTTTTCTTTAGGTTTGTTCCAATTCTTCAAATTCTTCCACATGGATTTCTTTTAAAAATTGGCCAAGTTCATTAGTTCCTTCTTCCTCTAGGTTGTCTATAATCTCATGACTAGAGTATAAAGAATTGGATGATGCTTCTTACTAAACACATTCTTTGATATAATATTACCTAGACCTTGCCATTTTGGCTTGAAAATTATGATTGGTAGTTCCTTGTGGGAAAATTGTTTGTCCTAGCCAAATAACTCTCCATATAGTTTGTAAACTCATGTTTAATTCCATTTTTAATTTTATCCCTCTCTTGACAATCAAATCTTCATCAATTGTGTTGTATTCATTTATGCATTGGTTCTTCATTCCTTCAAGTTACCTGTAAATTGAAAAAGATGGTCCAATGGATTTGAATTTTGGCTTGAGATACAATATTCCTAATATATTAACGACCTTCAATTTCACACCAAATTTCTTATCCATGATTTCCATTCCTTTCTAAATTAATCCTTCATTCATTCAAGTTACTTGCAAATTGAAAAACATCTTACAATCAATTTTCATTTTGATATGAGGTATAATATTCTTGATATATTGATGAGATCCAAGTTCACATAGGATGTCTTATCCATGATTTCCTTAGCATCCTCTTGGTTGACATTTTCTAGGTTTTGTTCATAATAGAGGTGTTGATGCGGATGAAGACAATGTGAAAAGTGATATTCTCTTGTTTCTATCCAATATTTCCTTTATTTGACTTAATATTATATGGCCTTTGTCTCAAAAGTTGATGCAGGTAGGTGTTGTCACTTGTGGTCAAGAACTACATAAAATTTATAATTCTGGTCACTAAGTTAGGCTTAAAACTCTATTATACCCCATAAACATTGAATCTATCCTATTTTGACCTTGAAATAGAATCTTTATATTGTTGAGAGGTATAAAATTCAGAAATATACCCTTGCAGTATACTACTCCACATCATTCTCCAAGGTATGATTTCATTCCATTAATAAATTTAGTACAAGACATGTGTCTAAGAAAGTTTCATGGTGGTGAAAATATTGTGATGGTATAAAGTGTAAGGTAGATAGGGCCTTCCAAAAATATACCTTTCTATAAATTAATAAGAAAATAGAGTATGTCTAGTTGTTAAATAAGAAAAAATGTCTTTCTCGATGCTTGTAATTTGGTGGTGATGCAATTATGATAGGTATTTTTCTTATTGTCTCCAACAAATCATAGAGGTATTCTTTGTTCACTATTGAGACATCCTCATTTTTTTCAAAATGGTGCCTTATTCCTTTCAATATAGTAATGGTGTTTCCTAGATTCAATGTTAATTAGTCCAAGTGAAAAGTCTTGGATTAGGTGTTGTCTAGTTGTTCTACGAAATGGATTTTTTTGCTGGAATCTGGTGATATAAATTTACATGGATCACT
Source organism: Picea engelmannii (assembly GCA_009831015.1). Lineage (NCBI taxonomy): Eukaryota > Viridiplantae > Streptophyta > Pinopsida > Pinales > Pinaceae > Picea > Picea engelmannii. The sequence continues at coordinate 2,447,331 of ML776550.1, forward strand.
ATTTTTTGTTGTTCAAAATCTATTTATGAATGCAGAAATGAATTCAACATGCTAAAAAACCCTCGGGGCACTTTTATTATATAGAAATAATCACTCAAATCTACGAATCTAACAATATCTCACCGGATTTCGAGAAAATGTCACTGGAAAAAATCGTGATTTCATAGAACGTTTAACCTATGGCTCTTGGATTATATTCATGGAATATAAATTACCCTCATAGTGAGACAAATTGAGAAAAATATAGTTGTAAGATGATCCACCATCACTGTAATAGTAACAGTGATGGTGGATCATCTTCATTATTAAGTAGGTCTTAACATTTTCAACATAGAAACAATAGTGATTTTTCTCCTTCTAAATGATTACCTTTGAACTTTGACATTCATTTTTGAAGAAATTCCTCATCATTTTACATCCCTCACATTTTTTCTTCATATGTATTTCAGTTCTTTCCCTCGGGGATTTGAATCTCTTGGTCTATAAACTTGGATTTCGAAATCCTCACATAGAAAATGGTCTATTTTGAGGCCCGCCTTTGCATTTCAAGTGATGTGTAAGATTATGGAGGCTCTCCAATGGAAATTATATTTCCTCTAAATAGAAATATGTGGATATCTTACTAGTGAACACACCTTTATAAAACAAAATGGTGCCTCCCCAAGAAATCAACACATCCCTCCTAAACTCTTGGTTGATATTCAAACACAAAAAAAACACATTTCTCCTCAATGATTGACATAAAACTTCCTCCACCCAATAATTTTTAAGATGAATACTTGTTTCAACAAATATATTTCTTTCCAAATGATGAGATGTAATATTTTTAGTACAATTTTTTAAAGTGATTTCAAGATGAGTATTGTAGCGAGAGAATGCTAAAAGATTCATCTTAATTCTAGATCTATCAAGGACGAATAAATGTGTGCAAAGGGTTTGCAGGCAATGAGTTTGGGTCCACCATCTAATGAAAGAGGCTCTATAAATAAATCAATAATGAAATATCCTACTAACACTCCATAGTAAGTCGCTCTTCACCTTTAGTTGATTGATTTGCATTAACCAACTATAAACATACTATACTACCTTCAGGGATTGTAACCTACTAATTTTTAATATGTTAAAATGATTTGGGTTGATGTTTGTTGGTAAATATTCTACATGAAAAATGACTTGAAATATAATAACAATATGTTTCCACTACTGATTTCAAGGCTATCATGAGAGCACTGAAATTAAGTTGAATCCTAAGTTTGATAGGCATTCAGTCTAGTATATTGAGTATGCACCAACACTGAAATATAACTAAACATGTTGATTTAAGTTTTTTTATCCTCTTGATACCATATGCTATTTCACAATTGTAGTCTTGACTTCATGCAATTGATGAATTTAACTACTGATCTATAGGTGAATTCGGTTAGTCAATGTTAGCAACACTTTACTCTTAGAAACTCCTTTAATGACTTGTCTTTGTTTAGTGCCAAAACTTTCTTGTATAAATAAGTCATTAGAGGATGATGAATAGGGATAATTCATTTGTGTTATTAACTAGGACAAGAGAAAATTCACTTGTCTCTTTTGGACTAATCCTCAACCACAAGTAAATACTAAAAATCTTGGAGATGGATTCCTGGCCATTCCCATGTTCTACAATACCTCAACAATTTCCCCCTTGGATCGAAGCATCTACATTGATACCGTCACTTGTAGTTTCATCCAAATGTAAGGTTCCAGTTACTTCTTCACCTCTTTGATGGTACTAGTATACATCGATGGTCACTTCTTGTTGATTTTTTTATTTATGTTTGACTTTTTTCTATAATTCATGGAACTTTCTATATACTTTGTGCACTCTTTTCCATGATGAAACTCTACCATGTCAAACTAATTGTACCTACATTTCTCCCTTAGGAATCCATTTCTCAACTATTTGTTTTGGAGGAATTCTTTTCATACTATACAACAAATCCATCAATTTTCATTGTGTCTATTTTTCAAACAGGTTTATCCTTTTATGAATACTTCAATGCACTATAAGACTTGTTTGCAGCCAAGTGAAAAATCCCTCTATACAACTTATTTACTTCATTTAGTCCACTTGTGTAATAAATAGAACACAAATTCTTCAACTTACTCCCTTATCTATATTTGAAGGAAATTCTTAAGAATCCAAGGGTTTTTCGCATTACTACTATCTATGTTGATATTGTTGGATTTCTTTGGAACATATGAATGGCCCTTTTTCCTTCAAGAATTCATGATCCTTTTATTTAAAAATATAATTCTTCCACACTTGTATGATTGTACTATATTTCTTTATTCATAATATGCAAGAGACAAATTCCTAACTTAGGCTCTTTTAGCACTATAAAATCAACATATTTTCGTTTAATTAGAAGCTCCTAAGAATAGTAAGTGAGAGGATTCCAAATCTAGTTTCGAGTCCAATTCAAAAAAACAACTAGAAACCCCTTGAAAAAGGTTTCAAAAGAAACAAACAACTTCTCTAAATAATTTATCCTTGTCACTGAACTACTAGAAATGATTCCTCAAAATGAATAGAAATTTTGAGGGGTAATAACCCCATTTTGATTATTGTTTTCCAAAATCTATATCATATGTGAATGATATGCCATGCAAATATTTTTAAAATTCAGTTAACATATTGTTGTAGCCACAAAAATCCCCCTTTCATTTTGATTTTATAAGACAAAGGAAATCTCCCCCCACCGCGAACTGAAATTTGAACTCTAATGCGTAATCCTCTACTACTATGAGCCTAATGCTTATTCTATACCTACCTTGAGAGAGTTGGGGTTTTGGACTTTGTTGATGATTTTCTTTAATGTAGGCTTGTTAATCCTTTTGATCTTATACTTTCACATGTATTCATGATGATTTTTTACTTATGATGAGTGGTTGAGGTTTCTATTATGGAATTGATAAGTTATCTTGGAGACCTTTGCATATTTTGAAGTATTTGATGATCCTATGTGACTATATTTCAGGCCTTAAAAGAGTTTGCTTTTGAGTAGTTTTTGAATAGATGACTTAAATGAAGAACGAATATGTATTTTCCATCCTCATGCTTACATGTTGTACCTAATCTCATCATGTATGCTCAATCCCTTATATGATAATCATCCTCTTCACTTTAAACTCATAACTAGAATCACAAGATCACTAATTATTTCTATGAGTTTGAAATTAGATACAAGTATTTTGATGAAATTTATGTACAACATCAGGTTTTTCATTAAAGTTGAGATCATGGATGATTTTCTTGGAGAAACTTCTCCTCTAATTTTTTTCATTCTGCAAAGAAACCCAACTCTTAATCATAATTTTGTTAAAGCAAAAGGTAAAGAATGAAATTTTTATGATATACTGGAAAATATCTTCTTCCTCGCATAACTAATTTTATTCTTTCTATGGTTGCAGGAGTAGGGTTGCAGAGTCATTGCATTTACATGACCACTTCAGCCTTGAAATGCATGGGGGGATCCCTCAATCTTCTTCCTTTATACTAGAATTCTCTATATGCATATCTTGTCTACGATCTGAAGCCAACATTCAACATCTAAAATTAAGTCTTGTCTTTCCCGAACCCCAACTAGATTTACTTTTCTCACCATTGCATCATTTTCTAATTTTTCTTCTTTTCCAAGGCCTCAATTTTATTATATTATATTATGGGGCTGAAACGTTGATCCTTAAAGGGCTCCCCTCACTGGGAGTGTTTCATCAGGATGTCCAAGTGAAGTCTCTTGTGATAATTTTGAGGTTTGAAAGGTGTGAGCCTCTTCAAAATGATCTCTATCAAGTTCTCATTTTAGTCTCACCTCTCTTCGAAGGCCTATCGAGCTTATCAGATGTGTAACCTTGTCATATTGTCACCCAATGCTTTCTCACCGCTTGTCATCCGCAGATTCATACATTTTCGTCTAACATGGGAGCTTATTCCATGATCCCATCAGTTTCCCTCTCCTAGAAAGAGTATCAAGTTTTTCCCTCCATTATCTTCCCCTTGATTGGATTTACATGTCCCATGTGCCCGACTAGCATCCAACTCCTTTATATCATATGGGTTACCCTTTGTGACATTAGCGTGAAATGTGATGTGTCACCTCTTTCTTCGCTAGTCACTTTCCATTTGTCACCTCAAGATTTGTGTGACCTTGAACTCAACTTGATGTGCCTAATTGACTCAACATCTCGATTATTTAAAATATGCATGATATGCCTTTTTTCTATTTTTTGGTCCCTAGGTATTGAACCCTGAATAGTGTGGAACCTTGACCTATGTGGAACTAGTTCTAACTTTTCTTGCATTTTTGTATATATGATTTGATCATTTATATTTTTAATTTTGATTGTTTTATTTTTAATTCTGTTTATTTATTTATTCATTTTTAATTTTCCCATAGTTTTACAAAACCATGTGGTTTTGATTTCCAGTGGTTTTCTTGCCCTTGGTTTTTGAATTACATAGAAAATCACTTTTATTGTGGGAATTGATTTTTACATGGGTAAATTACTAGTAAACGGGAAAATTGTTTTACTTAGGGAAATTAATACTTACATTGTGCATTTTTCCATAAATCCCTAATTTATATTTTATATGTATATATTTGTTTTTTTTTCGTTTTTTTTCCTATTTCGTTTCATTTTTATTTTTATTTTTATTTTTTAAGTGTTTTCCTTTTCGAAAGACCCAAGCTAATGTGTTTCACTACTCTAAGTCATGATATTTTATTTTGATTTTGATTTTATTCATTTATTTCATTAATTTTAATTTTTGTTCAAAAATTTGATTTATTTATTTTGTTATTTTATTTTGTTTTATTTATTATTTTATTATTTTTTGAGGAACTTTGGCCAATGGATGTACCCAACTCTCACTCTCACCAAATATCACTCTATGCAATCTATGACTTACGTTTACCTATACATGTTTGCGGGCTTGTAAAACATTATGAATGTAACCCTTAAGACATCTCACTAGGTTTTGTTGTTGAGGTTCTCACACTATGCAATCTATGACTTATATTTACCTATGCAGATTTGGGAGCTTGCAAAACATTATGAATGTAACCCTTAGCACATTTCACTAGCTTTCATTGTTGAGGTTTTTACCACGTGCTTTATCATGCGACGATTCCACATGATTCATATTAAGGTATACCACTAGATTTTCGCGCACCCCACACTCCGCAAACCTATACACTTTGGATTATATTATATTTTATTATTTGTGAGAGATTTCATTTGCAGGAGTTCCCTTAGGAAAGGTTATTGTGGTTTACCACGGGATGTTTATCGTGCACATTCTTTGTGGCCTTTCATATGTGAGTTCCCTTAGGAAATGTTATTTTGGTTTACCGCGAGATGTTTATCTAGGATAGGTTAACTTGGTTTGCCACAAGATGTTTATGACACACATGCTTTGCGACCTTTCTTATGTTAAGGATTTCACACCTTAGATGTTAGGAAATATTTTACCATGTTTTAATTTGAGAATCGATATTTTTGGGATTTGTAATTATTTTAATTAATTTTAATTTTGACTTTGTGTGCACATATTTATGTTTTATTTTTTTACTATGGTTAACAACTAAATTTTTTACATGGATCCTAGGTTCTATACCACCTCTAGTTTCACACACAAATAAATTAAGTATGGGAAAAACAACTTATACCATGAAATCAATAACATAACTTAAAATCTATGTTGAGAAGATGTGCGCTCTACAACCAGATCTAGGGTTTTAAGGGTTTCAACCACTTTTCCACAACTCTAGCCCCGCTGGGGCTCATGTCTCTGAAGGAAGGAGGGTCGAACGACGCCTCCTACAGCCAGGCCACCGCGAATGGAAGCTCTGACGAAGGTTTCAAACGACCGACCTTTGAGCCTCCACCAGATCTGCGCTCGAAACTCTTGACGGAAGGAACTTTCAAGGATCGGGAGATGGATATTTATCCAGAGAACGCGGCCATACCTACTACAGCGTCAACTCCATGGATACCGGGCAAATGCATTCCACAAGTGCCACAAGCCCTGAAATACATCATCAACTCACCACGCATAGAAGAGAAAAAGCAATACATGAGAGACCATGCCCTAGTAGGAAAATTCATAGGGCTTTGGCCTTCAGAGCGGGATCTAATCAAATGGATACAATACTGGTGGAAGCCAAAAGGACACTATGAACTACAACTGGGCTCCAAGGGCTTCTTCACAATCATATTGCACAACCTCAAGGACCGTAATCACATTTTTGATGGAGGGCCTTATTTCTATAACTCAGCAGGACTCTTCTTAAGATTTTGGACTTAGAAGTTCAGCCCTGAAAAGGAAGATTTTGACCATGCACCAGTATGGATCAGATTGTATTCTCTCCCCCTGGAATTCTGGTTGGAAGAGGTCTTGGCTGGTATAGGCAATACCATCGGAATATATGTTAAGTCTTCAGAAGCCACCAAGCAGAGGCGATATACCTCTTATGCGCGCATCTACGTCTACCTGAACATAGCTAAGCCGCTGTCGAGATCAATAATTCTCGAATACCATGACGAGGATTGGACCCAAAACATCGATTACAAACACATTCCGTTCAGGTGCAGGAAATGCCATGAACACAGTCATCTTTTCAGAGAGTGCCCACTCAATGCGGCTCACAAAGAAGGGAACCCAGAAGGTGGAAAAGACAAGGACGGTTTTTCTCAACCAGCGGGAAAAAGAAGACAAGGAGGACGAAAGCAGCCAGCCCAAGTAAGTAAGGATCCCTCCACTAGTAATAAATATGCAATATTACAAGATCAACCAGAGAATCCCTCAACCCTCATAAATCCCAATGAACTCCATGCGGATAATCCTCCCCATTCTATGAGCCAAGGGGAAGAACGATCATCATAGGGGAAGGAATCAGATCACCCCCCCCCCCTAGACACGGCTGTGGATCAACAAGATTTTCTGGAGATAGAGGATGGTGACGCTGAAATGGAGCTAGAAGAGCAAGAACTAGCTGGGGTGGATCTGGAGCACCTCGAACATGCCTACAGGCATCAAAAACTGTGCACCATACCTAGGGATCAATTACAGAAAGTGCATAAGGTATTTCTTAATTCCTTCGTTGGATCCACAGCTCGATCCAGCAAGGGATTGGGAATACAGAACAGTCAATCAAAGAATCAGAGAAAAACTCAGAAAGATGAAAAGAAAAGGGGAAGGAAATCTACCAATAAGCTTATACAAGAAATAGGCCACTTCATGGTAAACTCAGGACAAATCCACCTCATCTTGGATAGCTTTCCTCCTCTCCCCACCCCCCCATCATCATGAAGATTATCTCCTAGAATATCAGAGGCCTCAATGGACGTAGCAAGCAAAAAATGCTACGAGATCTGATCTTTGTGGAAAAACCAGACATAGTATTACTACAGGAAACAAAATGCACAACTGAAGACATTGATAGGCTACTCCCCTACTGTTGGAAGCAAGGGGAAGCAATTTCAACTGCAACAACAGGCACAGCTGGAGGTTTGGCTATCCTCTGGAACACCAACTCATTGCTGATGGAGAATTTTATCACTACCAAGTGGACCATCACTACAGATTATAGGCTTATTGGTTCTAACAAGCCTGGACACCTGACCAATGTCTACGGCCCGACCAACCCACAGGATAAGAAAGCCTTTCTCAGAAACTTGGAATATCTATCCAACCTAACTAGATATAATCGATGGATTATTGGGGGAGATTATAATCTCATTCGCAGTCTGGAGGAAAAAAAAGGGGGATCAAGCCGCCTGGATCAAGATTCCATTGACTTCAACAGCCTCATAGACAACCTCAACCTCATCGACCTGGAAGCCATCAATGGCATCTTTACTTGGACAAATAGAAGAACCGGATCACACCAAATCGCCTGCAAACTTGATCGCTTCCTCATCTCTGACTCCCTTATGCTGGAAGGTACAACCCTGGAAGCGAGTATTTTGAATACCCCTGGCTCGGATCACTAGCCCATCCAGCTATGGATGGATGTGGCCGCAACTCCAGGGAAAAAACCTTTCTGGTTTGAACAGTTTTGGCTCAACAATCCAGATTTCCAAGCAAAGATCCAGGATTGGTGGATGGAGGCAGAGGTCCCTTGCAGCTCCAAGATGTACAGATTCCAGCAAAAGCTAAAGAACCTCAAAAAAATTCTCAAACTCTGGAACAAGCAAACCTTTGGCAATATATTCGACTCCCAAAAGCAGCTGTCAGAACAAATGGGGGCGATTCAAAATCAGATCCAGCTGCAAGGGTTAATGGATGAGCTTAAAGTCCAGGAAACAAAAGTAAATCAATAGATGGAGGCCAAGAAAAGACAAGAAGAGATTTTATGGAAACAAAAATCACGCATCCAATGGCTCAAGGAGGGGGATCGAAACACCAAATTATTTCATAGATCTGTCATTCATTGCCATCATACTAATAGAATCACACACCTAATCTCCACCAATGGTGAGCCCATTCATTCCCATGTAGACCTGGAGACAACACTGATAGACTATTACAAAGATCTCCTCACAAAACCATTCCCGGACAGATCAGAGGCCATAGACAAGGGCACGCAGCATGTGCCCTCCCTCGTCACCCCAGAGAAAAACTCAGATCTGCTCCAGCCTATTACAATTGAGGAGGTGGATCAAGCAATTCAAGACACCCCGAAATGCAAGGCACCTGGCCCCGACGGCTTCACCAGCGATTTTTTCCATCATTGTTGGCCGATGATCAGGGTAGAGGTTTGGGAAATTATTGAGGACTCCCGATCCATAGGACAAGTCCTTCAGGATTTCAATGCGAATTTCCTCACTCTCATCCCCAAAGAGGGGCAGGCTCACCATCCTAAGCAGTTCAGACCCATAGCCCTCTGCAATGTCATCTAAAAACTTCTAACCAAAGTGATCTCTTGAAGGCTCAAGCCCATCCTACCAACTATCATCTCTCCGGAACAATCGGGCTATGTTGAGGGCAGACAAATCCTGGACAGCGTCATCCTAGCTCATGAAGTGATCCACTCTTTGCAGAAGACCAGAATGCCAGGTATGCTACTTAAATTAGATATTTCTAAAGCCTTCAACAAGATAAGTTGGGACTACATGTGGGAAATGCTCCTTGCCTTTGGCTTTGATAAACTCTGGGTAACTTGGATTTTGAATCTTACCTCCTCGGATTTTTTCTCCATCCTTATCAATGGTGTTCCTTCTCGCCCCTTTTCCCCTTCTAGAGGAATTAGACAGGGAGACCCTCTCTCCCCGTTCCTCTTCATCATTATGGCCGAAGGTCTTAGTCACTATATTCACGCAGCTGTTGCAAACAACTTACTGACATGCCTACCTTTGCATGGCATCTCCCCCCCCATTTCGCATAGCCAATTTGTGGATGACACGTTTTTGATGGGTACCCCAACTGCACGTGAAGAAAAATCCCTCCTCTCGATCCTCCAAACCTTCTCTGAAGCCTCAGGTTTGGATTGCAACAAAGATAAATCCCAAATCTTTTTCTTCAATACACCCACCCCCCGATTCAACACCATATCTCGGATATCTTAGGTTTCAACAGTAGCCCCCTTCCGTCCAAATACCTTGGCATCCCCCTGATTGATAATGCCCTCCAAAACTCCTCTTGGGAACATCTCCTCTCCTCTTTTACCAAGAAAATTTCTTCCTGGACCCTCAGAGTTCTAAACCTTCCGAGTCATCTCATTCTCCTCCGAGCAGTGCTTCAAGCCCTTCCCACCTACACCTTCTCGGCGCTTGCTGCTCCAAATTTTGTCCTCACTACCATTAAAATCTTACAAAGGAACTTCCTATGGCAAGGCCTTAACACAGGCAAGAAAATAGCGTTGATCAGCTGGGACAAACTATGTCAACCCAAAGCACAAGGAGGCCTTGGATTACGGGACCCCTTCATCATGAATAAAGTCCTAAGCGCCAAGATATGGTGGCGATGTCTTAAGAATCCCAAGGATCTTTGGGCAAGGCTCTGGAGGAAGAAATATGCACCAGAGGTGGCGGAAAAAAACCTCATACATTGGAATGGAGACACCCCAGGGTCCTTAATTTGGGCAACAGCTAAGCAGAATAGATAGTTAGTCACCCACCATTCTTTCTAGGAAATTAGAAATGGGAAAAAAACCCTCTTCTGGAAATATTCCTGGCAGCAATGGCCAATTTTGGACCATGAGGAATGGGTTGAGCATATCAGCACCCAAGCTACACATGCAGGCCTAACAAAAGTAGTTGATTACTGGCAAGACTATCCTCCAGAAGACAGCTGGCAGCACTGGCACCTTAACAAGGAATGCATGAACTTGGACACGCACGTGGATCTGAGACCCTGGCAGGATGAAATGTTCAAAAGGAAAATCCCCAAGCTCACGGGAGAGGATATCCTTCGATGGGGATACCGGCCACGGGGCACCTACAACATACAAGAAGCCTATCACATCAAAACCCAATCAGACCCTGCACCTACACGGGAAGTTTGGAGCAAAATCTGGAACCTTAAACATTGGCCTAAAATCACCCTCTTCCTCTGGATTGTAACCCATTCGAGCATTCTAACCTGGGACAACCTCTTAAAAAGAGGTTTTTGGGGGCCATCTATATGTATGCTTTGTGGAGAGGCAGACGAAACCATGAATCACCTTCTCAATTCCTGCCCTTACACTGCTCAAATATGGGATCAAAGTGCGCTTATTATGCGTACCTTGGATCGCGAAAGAGACAACATCATTGATACGATTACGAACTGGAGGGACCAAGTGTTCCAATCTCCCCTCCTAAATCGTATTTGGCAATTACTTCCCGGCTTCATTCTTTGGAAGGTATGGAAGGAAAGAAACAAGAGGATTTTTCAGGAATGCCTCCCTCCCGTGGAAACACTGTTGGAACCAATGTCGCCTAAATATTCTGGAAACTCTCAACCTTCAGCTATGGAATGAAAAAGACTTGATTAGCAACCCCTCAGAACTCCTGATCCTTCAGTACTAGAAACCCTTCCCACATTCTCACCCACCTTCCCCCTCTTCTTCTCCCCCCCCTCCCAGCAGCCCCTCCTCTTGGTCCACCCCCCTAGTCGACTTCATCAAACTCAACTTTGATGGAGCCTCTAAAGGCAATCCAGGAGCAACGGGTTATGGAGTAGTTTTCCGTAACCACCTTGGACACATCCCTCTCATTAACGCAGTCTCCCTTGGTTATACCATGAACAATGCAGCGGAACTTTGGGGACTCATCAGAGGACTGCAATTAGCCATTGAGCACAACTTCACCAAGCTGATTGTAGAGGGAGATTCCCAAATCATCATCAATCTCTTTAGCAGGCTTTTAAATGGAGCGGACCCGGAAAGAATATCACCTAGTTGGAGACTCTCACATGGACTAAAGACTATTACAGATATACTACAACCCAATCAGGCCGTTATACCTACTCATATCAGGAGAAAGGCAAATCAAGTAGCGAATGAACTGGCTAATCTGGGGACCAAATGGGTTGGACCAGAACTCCTTTGCAAAACGTCCCTTAATCTTGATCACCCTATTCTCCAGCAATGTATCCGCAAAGCTAGGGAAGTGGACAAACCCCTGGATGGGGTGTTAGTGCATGAAAATTGGTGCAAACAGGGAGTCCGGGTAGGCCAGCAGGGCAGAGCACCATGTGATCAGCTCATGCCAACGACCGCCGCCTCTACCCTGCATTAACTAGCCTTCACGTCGATTGTAGCAGCATTAATTTTGATGCTTCTGACCTCCATTACGAATTGTTCGATGGCTTCTTCGTTTGCCTTTGCTCCTCTTTCTCTCTCACGGACCGATTCCCACATTCCTCCGCTGCCCTGGCCTGGTTCTAACTATATTTTCATGGTGCTCACAGGCCCCGACCAACCCCAGGCTCTCTGCATTTGCCTGGAACACCTAGTCATTTTCCTCTTTCAAATTATGTCACGACAAAGAGGACGGTCGCGAAGAGGCTCTCCTTGGCCTCCTCCTCGGCCCCGAGCATCTGTTTCTCCCCCTGGTTCTCCCTCCATGATCTCCTCTCCGCCTCTGCAGTCCGAGCTAGCACCTCTTGCCTCCTCCACCTCGCCTGTCTCCCAGTTTGATTGCTTAGCCATTATTGAAAGTTTGTCGGGCTCTTCTTTGCGTCACCTTGCTATCCCGCTGAACTCTAGAATCTTCAATCCTTCCCATGCACCGGTAACTGGTTCCTCAATGCCTCCCTTGGGGGCGCCACCTCCTGTTCGAACTTCCCTAAACAACACATCCGCATCCACTGACTCCACGCCTGATTTGCAGCTGAAAGAGAGTTTCACCATTCTCTACGGTCTAGTTTTTGAACTCAGTCAGGGAATGGAGGACCTCCAATTCCGACTGCAGCTTATGGACGGAAGAATCTCGACCCTCCTTCAAATCTTATCTACCTTCCAAGATGCTTTCCCCTCAAACCCAGCAGGGGCGGCTTCAGTAGGGGCACCTCATACAGAAAGCGATGACAGAAATGCTAAGACGCAAAGTGCAGCAGAGGTCATAGTGGAGCAGGGCCAACATGAGGACATGGAAGCGGCGATAGCCACAAGCCAGCATGTGCACAGTCCGCCTGGAGACGCCCTGCCAGCTGCCAACAGGAACGAGAGCCCCGTGGTCGCTGACATGCATTTGGAAAGCAAAGGGATGCCCGTTGAGGAGGAGCCTTGGCACACAGTCATTCTTGCCACCTGGCTAGGTTACTTGCCAAGTGTATGACCCCTCAGGGGGTCTTTTCTTTTATGGCTTCTGCTTTTAGTTACAACTTAGTCATCTTAGATCTGTTCTATAAGATTGGTAGATTATCAAATGCTAAACTTACCCAGCTGGCTGAACTGGTTTCCCCTTTATTGGGGCAGTTCAGTAACTACAGTCCGGTTGTTATCAAGTTTTTGTAATTTTGGTCTGGCTTTTGAAGGCCCTTTTTATATAAAACCTCTTACTTACAAAAAAAAAAAAATTATACCATGAAATCTCAACTTACCCAATGCATGTGGGATATTTCTTTTACAGGTCAAGATCGATGGTCCAGATATCCCCATGAGAAAATCAATGGTTATTGAGCACCAACTTCAAGCAGCCATATCTTGAGCTCTGGAAGTCCAAGTTAGGTTGAATATATCCCTTTGGAAATATCTCAAGCAAGAGAATAGGATGGAAGAGGAATATAGGAAGGATCCATGACAGAAAAGCCCAGAAAATGAATCGAATAGAGTGTCATGAATTTGAAGACAAAAAAATTATGCAATGTCCAGGAAGCCATAACTTGAGTTCCAGGAAACAAAATCAGACCTGCAAGATCATGATATAAATATAGAGTAGATAAGAAGAAGATGGAAGACCCTGATTTACCATATTCACACCAAAAATTCTAGGAAAAATTCGAAGAACAAAAGAGGGAAAAGTCAGGTAGAGCTAATGATATTTTTAATAAATATCACTCACAAACAACCTTAGAGTGAAATTAACCACTCGGGATTCTCTTTAACTTATGTGTGTAACAATTGTATATTAATTTGCAAAATTGTGTGAAGAATTCGAGTCATTTAAAATGAAGTTGAAGAGACAATAATTGTTGGTTGTTACAGAAGGTGAAATGCCTTGTTTTAGAAAAGGAATACCATTGAATGTAATAAGCCACTTTTCCCATTATATGGAAGGATAATACTCTTATTTCGATATATATAAAGTGCAAAAGGAATTTTAGATCATAATTGTTGTCAAATGTATTAGGGACTTCTCTACTGATATGTTTGTTGTGAGTTTTTCTAAATGCTTCTCAAATGAATTATTTCTATGTATTGTGTTTGGGATTACTCATACTATTATGATTTCTGATGAATACAGTGATGAAGTTACAGATCTTATCTGTAATTATTTGTGATCATTTCTTCAATTTCATTGTTTTAATACATTGTTGATTGATGTGAATTACTTATGTAATCAATAATTTTATCTCATTATGTATTCATTCAATTAGTTTTGATCCTCCAAAATATGTTAGAATTAGTTAAATTAGTTAGTTTTCTTTCATTTTAGATTAGATTTAGAGTTGATTAGAATTGTTTGGGGAGACAATCTATTGTCTTTCCCTTTTTCTTTTTTTAATTCTTAGTGGAAACCAAGCCCACATACTAGTCGGAAACGCTACCCCAAACAAGAGTAGGTTTGATTTGGGACTTTCCATCATATATTCTCCCTTACCTACTTGACAAACCATTTGGACCCATCAACACATTCCTCAACAATTCCTTCTGCAATAAATATTGGAGATGGATACAATTGCATAGTGGCAGTCAAACTGGAAGGTTTTGTATAAATTGAAAAACCATTATAGCAAACACTTTTAAACTTTTAATATTCTAATTCAATTGTCAACTTCTCTCATGGTGGAAAAGTGTTTGTTTCTCCTCCCAAACCATTCATCCTAAACATCACTGATAACATAACCTGTGACCTCCTTGTCACAATCTAATGTCTCAAACCTTGTATAGATTTCTTTCATTTGTGAATGTGATCCCTCTCCTACCAAGAAAGAATACACATGTTATTTACCTCAACTCAGCTACATCCATGTGTGTTTTTTTTGCCTCTATATTTCATCACTTTCCATACCTTTTCAATGTCCCCCCACCTGCCAATTGTCGCATGGATGTTTGATAAAAGAACATACGGTGTAGGATTTTTATGGTGCAACTAGAAAATGTGTTCTACCGTACTGTCCTAGCTCTATATTTTTATGCATTCTGTAAGCACTAATCAAACAAATCCATATAGAAGCATCAACTTTTATTGACATTTTATTAACAAAGTCTTGTGCTTTGTCTAGATACCTATCCCAACCAAGAAGGTCAACCATGTAGCTATAGTACTCCATTGTAGGTGTGATGTTGTAGTGGACTCTCATATGGTTGAAGTATTGGTAGCCTTCATCCATTATTCATGCATCGTATGCAGACAAAACACAAATCAAGGTAGCATGGTCTGGTCTTGTCCTAGAGAGTTTAATTTTTTCAAAGAGTTTGAGGGATTCATTTCCACAACCATGCAAATCATATCCTACAATCATTTTTGTCCATGAGACAACATTCCTCATAAACATTTTGTTAAATAATTCATATGCCTTATGCATTCTCCCACACTCTACATACATGTCTATCAGGGCATTTATCATAGCTATATCAGACTTGAATCCATGTCTCATTAATTGGTCATGTATCCCCATGCCCTTTTCTAAAGATACTAATTTTTCACATATAAAGAGAATACTGGATAAGGTTTTTTAAATCCGGCATGACCCCATCTAATTGCATTTCGTGAAAAATCCACACGGCCTCCGCTCCCCTCCCATTATGAGCATACCCTGCAATCAATGCAGTCGATGATACAATGTTTGGTTAATTCATTTGGTTAAAATTTTCAAAGGATTTATGTACCCTTCCACATTTGGCATACATTTCTTTCATATCATTCACCACAATGACCTCATATTGATACCCAAACCTAATTACATTTTCATGAATCTCCTCACCCTATTACATACTTTCCAAGACAGCGTACACTTGGAGAATACTGGAAAATGTTTTCATATCAGTCCACACATGTCAATTTCCTTCATCTAAAAAGATCAAGAAATTCTTCACCATTTCCATTCTATGCAAATCTTGCAATTATCACATTCCATGACACTACATTGCATTGAGGAATTTCATTAAATAGTTCTAGAGACAAGTCAAGAAACCCAATTTGTGCATATCATGTGATCTTTGTAGTTGAGGAAAATATATCACTATGGGATATTTTCCAAAAGAGCATCTCAGACTCATTTAAATTCCTTGCATTTGAATATCCCTCTATCATGGTCATCCAAGATATCACATATGGTTCAAATATTCCAAACACTCTGTGTGAAGTCTCTATGCACCCACATTTTTCATACATGTCTACCAAGGAATTAGCCACCACAAACATTAGACTGAAATCCACTTATTTTAATTTCCCGATGCATCTCCATGCTTAGTTGCACAGACCCCATCTTGGCACAAGCTGGAAGAAAACAAGGGAAGGTGAATTCATTGGGTTTGAAACCATGACTTGAATAAGATGCAATAATCACAATCCATGAGCACACATTTCATTGAGGCACTCAACCGAAAGCTTTGCAAATATCCACTATACTAAAACACTTGACATGTATGTTCATAAGTGTATTACTTAAAACCAAGTTAGCCATGAAACACCTCACATTCTCATGGATATTTATGTGAGCATGAATCTATTTTCCCTTTTTTCATACCTTATTCTTAAGACAATCTTGCATGAGATAAATGTATGCAGAAAAGTGCACATGATTTTTTGTAATTTGAAAAATATACAAAACCTCCTTCAAATGCCCATGTTTACATAGTACTCTCACATCGTTGATAAATGTAGCATTAACCACTTCTGTTTTAAAAGAACTATCGCAGTTACATTTAATGTTCTTATCCTATTTCTGCACATGATGACTCACTAGGGTTGTAATTCCTTCAAAATGACACCCATATCTTTATATTCAATAAGATGAATAAATGAAGAAATACTTGAATATATATGTATATATATATATATATGGCTATGGTCTATCACTATGGCTATGGAGAACCTTGTCTCATTATAGTTGATCTCCTTGAGTACAATGCCTCTATTACCTCGACTGGTACCAAAATGCACTTTGACCATCTCTGTTATTTCCTTCTCGCGTGCCTTGTTATCCAGTTATTCCTCTAGATTTGCATTGAATGTCAGTAGTCCTGTGATCTTGGCAATCAGTGCCACATCTATCTGTATTGGCCTATCCATCCATAGGATGCCTCCATGTATGTGTGTGACTAGTTGTTTGACGTAGAGCTCAACATTCTTACCGTGCCAAAAATGCGGTATATCCAATAGGTTCATAATGCCAAAGTTATACAACCCCGTTATCCACTATGTGGGCTCCATTATTGGTTTACCTAGGGGTCCAATTTCCCCTATGTTTATTAAATACGTCTCCTCGACCAACTCTAGGAATTTGGCCACATCGCAAACTTCGTGGTCTGTGTACCGAAGTTTTGGTAGCTTTCCCAGCATATCATCCACAATGACTGTAACACCCTATTTCCCCCAGTCTCTAAAAATAACTATGTTGACCAAGAACTATGGAAAACTCAAAGCTGTGAATGTTTGAATTGATGGACCATTGTATAAAATGTCGATGGATGTAAATTATGTTATGAATATGGGTTTCATGACTCTTGGGAGGGGGATGTGCTAAAAGAGACCATGATGGCTAATGAAAGGTGGTGGAAGGGACCTGGAATGGTTGTGTTAACTTCCACCGAACTAGTACCATATTGGTTTTTACTTGCTCAAATACCAAGGAAACTCTTTGACCTTGGAATGAATTTCCTGTCAGGATGATAGGTGGGGAGGTTCCTCAAAAGTTAATGAGGGGATGGGGCGAACCACCCATCCGTAAATCTCTCAGACCTGACCACGGATGGGGGAATTCGCACCACACACAATATTGCAGAGAAGGGAAAGAAAGGAAGTGTGGGAAGGGTAGAGAAGGGGAGCGCGCATGACATGGATTGCATAAGAGAACTGAAAAACCTTGTAATCACCAGTAGTTCTGAACATAGGAGAATGAGAGTAATTTTCGTCCTCGATTATTGTCTGTATCAGGAGAAGGAGAGTAACCTTCATCATGGGCTTCCGTTGAGCAGGAAGTAAGAGATTGAATCTTATAGCATCGTGGTCTAGCTCGAGGGTGGCTAGTGGTAAATCCGTTTGGAGTCACTAAGCCTTTGATTGGGTGGAAACGAGCACCCCTCTTAGAAGTTGCATCATGCCTTTTGGTTATAATAAGTGTTTTATGCCTTATATTTTGAATTGAATATCATGGATGAATGTTTATACTTATATGACATAGTTGATGTCTGTGTAAATTAGTTAATTTCAAAGTATGCATTCATCCAATTGAGAATAGACCCATCTGGTTGACCTTCACAATATTCTAGGATCCTCGAGAGCACCTTTCCCCGTGAATCGCCTCATAAATTTGGAACCATACCAAACCTTTACCTAGAAACCTGACTAAAATCAGGGATAATTTCCCAAGAACCATCTAAAGCTTCATGCGATCCGGATCTGGAAAACCTGTGCAAGAGAGAGTAGTTCTCTAAGGTTTCGGAGTCATGGGAGTTTGAAGCTCCGAAAGGTTGAATTTCGTGACCCAAGTTTAGAAAGGATAGCGAGTCCAATTATCGAAAGGTAGTATCCCTTTGTTTGGTAGACGAACGAACGAGATCCTTTTGGAAATACCCCAGGTTTGTCAGGACCAATGGATCTAGAGGAGGAGCACAAGCGTAAATGCCTCAACCCCTTCAGCCTTCGCAAGTAGCGATGGAACCAGGACCGTAGATCCTAGGATCCATCAAGAGATACCTAGGTTGTCGATCTTAACCCTTGTGTAGATGGGAGGATGGACTCGTCATAGTCCTGAAAGTCCCGATTTAATCAGGACCATTCATTCAGCAGGGACGTGTGGCAGTCGGATTGCATTTCGTTAACTCGCGACTTAGAGTAATCAAAGGCTAGGACCGCACAATCTCACGATTCAAAAAATCACGACGTAATCATGGTCGTTGATCCAGGAGTGATCTGGATCGTCGATCGCCCAGAAGGGAATTTTGACATTTCGGGAGTCAGGGGATTCGAGAGGAGAACCTTCGCAAAGTGTTGAGTTGCGCAGTCCCGACCCAACACTCGGAGGAACATGGGCCCTTGATCAAAGGACAACGAGGACCGTTGATTTAGCATGAATGAGTTTCGGTGTTTCGACGTCCAGGAGACCAAAGGGCAGAATCTCTCAGTTTCGTAAGTCGCGAAATCCCGGCATACGAAACTCTGACGTGCTTGGTGGGTTGGCCCTAGGTCATAGGATAGGGTCATGTGGTAGAAGGAGGAGGTAGACACTATTAGTTGGCTAAGGGTCTAATTCAGGGATCAGTATTTCGGGACCCAAGAATTCAAAGAAATGAGAATTCGAGGGACATGAAGTCCTGAAATCGTGAAACACAAAATAACCTATGGTTGTAGGCCGTGGTCACAGTGTCGTGGTTGTGTGGAGGAGGGTCACGTTGTGATCATAGGTGAGAGGGATAGCATGCGCTAGGCCCCTTAATGACTTTCGAGACTGAAGGAGATGAAGGGGTTAGAACACCTTGCATCGAGAGCCTCGATGTCTCAAAATGTGATGAGCCTTTTAAACTAAGCCTATGGTCGCGGGTCTCAATCACATGGTGGAGGATGAGGAATGAGGAAAAAAAAATGTTATGTCGCCGTGGATGTGTGACAAATTGGTATCAGAGCATGGTTACAACACTTGGCCTACTTGGGCTCATGATTGAGTCACGTAGAAACTCCATTTGAAGTATTCTTAAAAATATTAACCCTCTATCTTAACCCCCTTTACCAAAAGCCGAAGTTAAGAATGTTATTAAAGAAAAGAATGAAATCCCTACTATGTGTATGCATTTGAGAAATGTGAATTTATGTGTTGGTTATGAATGAATATAATGTTATCTAACAACAAGTGTTTTGTTTGCATGAAAGAGAACGATCAACCGTGGGAAAACTGCAGACGTATAGAATGGTGACGCACCACGAGGTGGGGGATGACTCCCATAATAGAGATGAAGAGTCTGAAGAAAGGAGGGCTATAGATACCCCTCTAGATCTATATGAGACTGTGAGGAGTCTCATGGACGAACTACAAAGCTGCAAGGCCGACAACGAGAGGTTGATAAAAGAGCAAGAGAAGTAAACAAAAATTAATGCAATCTTGCTGCAAAGTTTATCTGACATACAAAGACAACTGCAGCATGGACCTGACACTAGTCACGAGGATCGATGACAGACAGAGAATACTTGAAGTCCACCTGAGATACAGAAACATGACCTTTTGAGTGGCTACACTGGGAAGAGCACCTCACGAAAGTCCCACCCCGGAGACAGGGGATGGGCGTCAGATGTTTCCTCTGGAAAGGAAACTGGCGACTCAGAGGGATCTTCTAGTAGCAGAACTAGTTCATATTTATGAAGAAAACGGAAGAAGCGAAAACATTCCAAAAGTCATAATCTCAAAGAATTCAAGAAGGCCAAACCACCCTCTTTCGACAGTGAGATAAAGAGAGGAGAAGAAGTAGAAGCCTGGCTGCTTGGACTAAAGAAGTATTTCAGAGTCCATGACTTCTCAGAAAATTTGAAGGCCCGAGTAGCCACTTTCAACCTGAATGGAAAGGCTTCCATTTGGTGGGAAGATCTTAAGAATGTAAAAGGGATTCACGAATAAGACCTATCTTGGGAATGGTTTGAAAGATACTTCAGGAAGAAGTATCTGTCGAAAAAGTATTTCGACTAAAAGACTAAAGAATTCTATGAACTCAAGTGGGGGAAACTCACCATAGAAGAATATGTCCACAAGTTTCTTGAGTTGTTGAGGTACGTACCCTACGTAAAATCAGAAAAGGAAAAGGTGCAACGATTTATTAGTGGGATACCTAAGGACTATCAGAACAGGATTGAGATTGACGAGCTGAGGACCCTAGAAGACACTATCTGAAAGGAAAGATATTGTTATGAACAGTTTGGGCTTCGGACAGAACCTCGTGAAGGATGGAAGAAGAAGAATAGTTTGGGATTCTATAAAAATGGGTTTAAATCCCCAAGATTTAAAAACTATAAAAAGGATACAAGGATGAGATTTCCTACCCGAAGTGTACACCAGCATAATTTTCCCTCCCAGAGCGGAAATAATCCTTTTGGGTCAACCCCCGGAAAGACTGATAATTCAAAGAAAGAACCCTTGAAATGTTGGGGTTGTGGAGAAGAAAATCTAATGAGGGACTACCTGCACCGACAAAAAAACAATAGGAGAATTTACAACGTCCAAGAGGCTACCACCGTCAATGATGTGGCCAGGAGTATGTCGTGAATTTAAGCAGTCGTGGATAATAAATAAGCCGACCACCAAGCATCAGTGGTGGAGATGGAAGGTATGATCACTAACCACCTAGTGTCTATTCTAATTGACCCTGGTTCAAATTTGAGTTTTATATCCCCTCAGGTTATTGATAAGTGTAAATTGCAGCCACATAAACATGCCAAACCATGGTTGGTACAGTTAGCCACTGGCACAAAAAGAAAGGTAGCGGAGGTCATACTGACTTGCCAATTCACTATGGGTGAATTTTCCACCCAAGAAACCCTTAACATACTACCCCTAGGATCATATGACCTGTTGATTGGCATGGACTGGCTAGCCGCATATAAAGTCGGAATGGACTGTTGCCAAAAAACCTTAGAATGTGTAAGTGAATAAGGAAGGAGGATAACCCTTCAAGGGATCCAAAAACCTGTCTTGGTGAGACGAATATCGTCCCTTCAAATGAGAAAGTATTGCAGAAAGGGATTCCCGCTATATGCGATACAGGTGTTGGAATCTGTTGAGGATGACCAACCAAGCCTTGAAGACCACCCCATACTAAGAGAATTTAGAGATGTGTTTCCAGAAGAGGTATCAAGTCTACCTCCGAGAAGGGACATTGACTTCTCAATAGAACTTGCACCATGAGCAATGCCAGTGTCTAGGACACCCTACAGGATGAGAACACCCGAGCTAGTTGATCTTAAATTACAACTAAAATAAATGATGGACAAAGGCTATATCCGGCCCAGTGTGTCTCCATGGGGAACACCAATCATGTTTGTGAAAAATAAAGATGGTACCCTTCGACTGTGCATAGATTATAGATAACTCAATAAGGTAACCATAAAGAACAAGTACCCCTTACCCTGGATCAATGACTTGTTCGATCAATTAGGGGGTGCTTCCATCTTCTCCAAGATTTACTTGAGATATGGATACCATCAAGTCTGAATTAAGGGTGAAGGCATCCACAAAACCTCCTTCAGAACGATATATGGTCACTACGAGTTTGTGGTAGTACCATTTGTATTAACCAATGCCCCTGCCACTTTTATGTGCTTGATGAACAATGTGCTCAGCAAATTCCTAGACAAATTTGTACTCATTTTTATTGACGATATCTTAATCTACTCCAAGAATAGAGAGGAACATGAGGAACATCTTAGACTTGTGCTTCAAGTGCTAAGAGAACATCAGCTCTATGCCAAGTTTAGCAAGTGTGATTTCTTCCAGAAGCAAATACATTACTTGGGCCATGTCATATCCAAAGAAGGGGTAGCAGTAGACCCTAACAAGATCAGGTCTATCATAGAATGGCCTACCCCAAAGGACGTTTCAGACATTAGATCTTTTATGGGCTTAGCGGGATACTATAGGATATTTATAAAAGGATTCTCCAAGCTTGGTTGTCCAATCACTGCCCTCCAAAAGAAGGGAGTTAAATTCCTTTGGACCCCAAACTGTGAAGAAAGGTTTCAGACCCTAAAACATCTACTGACCCACGCACCCATGCCGAAGATCGTCGATCCTGAAACTGACTTCCTTGTGTGCACTTCTGCCTGTAGGGAAGAGCTCAGAGGATTCCTTATGCAAGAAGGAAGCATAGTCTTCTATGAATCCAAAAAATTGAATGAGCACGAAGTCAACTATGTGACCCATGATCTAGAACTAGCCGCCATAGTGCACACCTTCAAAATGTGGACACATTACCTCCTGGGTAGGAAATTTGTACTTATGACAGACCACTGTGGATTGCAACACCTGTTTGACCAACCAAAACTCAATGCTAGACAAGCTAGGTGGATTGCCCTTCTTAGCGAGTTTGATTTCGAAATCAAACATATCAAGGGAAAGTAAAATAAGGTGGTTGATGCCCTTAGTAGAAGTATGAAAACAATTCATCTGACAGTGGTGAGCACCTATGAGACCAATGTCAGGGAAAGAGTCGAGAATGCACAAGAAACAAACGCATTCTTCTAGACTGTGACCTCATACTTGGAGAAAGAACCCGCAGGGCTAAAGTACAAAGGCTACCAGATGTTAGATGGAGGTCTATTAACTTACAGAAACAGATTGTATATTTCAAACTATGACAACTTGAAGACGTTCATAATGGATGAAATACATAAAAGACCATATATTGGTCACCCAGGATACCAGAAGATGATCACGGCCACCAGGAAACAATTCTATTGGCCTGGATTGAAGAAAGACATAGCTGAGTATTTAGACAAATGTATAGAATAACAACAGGTTAAAGAAGAACACCGGTACCCAGCAAGATTATTACAACCTCTACCAATCTCGAAATGGAAATGGGAGACCTTCTCCATGGATTTCATCACCGGATTACCAACATCGGCTAGGCAGAATGACGCCATCATGGTAGTGGTGGATAAATTGAGCAAGTCCACTCATTTTATCCCTGTCAAATCGAATTGCAAGGAAATAGACATCGCCAACATATTCATGAAGGAGATATTTAGACTACATGGCATGCCTAAGGAGATCGTGTCTGACAGAGACACAAAATTTACCTCAAACTTTTGGAAATCCTTGATGGCTGGTCTGGAGACCAAATTATTGTTCAGCACAACCTATCATCCTCAAACCGATGGATAGACGGAAAGAGTGAACCAAATATTAGAACACATGATAAGGATGCATGTAATGCATCAACCTAAAAATTGGGAAGATTACATACCACTGGTGGGATTTGCCTACAACAATGGCTACCAAGAATCACTAAATATGAGCCCTTTCGAAGTCCTCTATGGTAGGTCGTGCAACACTCCAGTCATTTGGAGTAATCCTGTAAACATAATTAATATTGGACTAGACATGTTGAAAGAAATGGAACAACAAGTAATTCAGATAAAGAAAAATTTGAAAGTCGCTCAGAACAGACAGAAAAGTTACGCCGACAGAAAGAGAACCCCTAGAGAATTCAATATGGGAGACCACATATATCTTAGAGCTAGGCCCAGGAAGAGCTCCTTGAGGATGGGAGCTTGTGCCAAGTTGGCACCTCAGTATTGTGGAGCCTTTGAAGTTCTAGATAGAGTGGGGCTTGTAGCCTATAGGCTAGCACTTCCTCCCACAGTAAAAGCACATAATGTTTTCCCTATTTCATTGTTGAAGAAATATGTACATGATTCTAATCATATAATTGACTGGTCTGTGATCCAGGTGTAATCGGATGGAGAATTCCTACCATAACCTCTATGCATATTGGACAGAAAGGAAACCCCACATAGGAACCGAACCATTGCATAGGTCAAGGTGTAGAGGAAACATTTTGGCCCCGATGAGGCTACGTGGGAAATGGAAGATGCAATGGAACAGGCATATCCGATTTTGTTTACTTCTATACATATACATCATAATTGATATATAGAACATCGAGGATGATGTTCCTTTAAGGGGGAGGGAATTGTAACACCCTGTTTCCCCCAGTCTGTAAAAATAACTATGTTGACCAAGAACTATGGAAAACTCAAAGCTGTGAATGTTTGATTTGATGGACTTTTGTATAAAAGGTTGATGAATGTAAATTATGTTATGAATATGTGTTGCATGAATGTTGGGAGGGGGATGTGCTAAAAGAGACCATGATGGCTAATGAAAGGTGGTGGAAGGGACTTGGAATGGTTTCATTAACTTCCACCGAACCAATACCATATTGGTTTTTACTTTCTCAAAGACCAAGGCAACTCTCTGACCCTGGAATGAATTTCCTGTCAGGATGGTAGGTGGGGAGGCTCCTCAAGAGTTAATGAGGGGATGGGGCAAACCGACCATCCGTAAATCTCTCATACCTGACCACGGATGGGGGAATTCACGCCACATGCAATATTGCAGAGAAGGGTAAGAAAGGAAGTGCGAGAAGGGTAGAGAAGGGGAGCATGCATGATAGGGATTGCAGAAGAGAACCGCAAAACCCTGGAATCACCGGGAGTTCTAAACACAAGAGGAGGAGAGTAATTTTCATCCTTGATTATTGTCTGTATCAGGAGAAGGAGAGTAACCTTCGTCCTGGACTTCCGTTGAGCTGGAAGTAAGATATTTAATCTTAGAGCATCGTGGTCTATCTCAGGGGTGGCTAGTGGTAAATCCGTTTGGATTCACTGAGCCTATGGTTGGGTGGAAACGAGCACCCCTCTCAGAAGTTGCATCATGCCTTGTGGTTCTGATAAGTGTTTTATGCCTTATATTTTGAATTGAATATCATGGATGAATGTTTATACTTATATGCCATAGTTGATGTCTATGTAAATTAGTTAATTTCAAAGTATGTGTTCATCCCATTGAGAATAGACCCATCTGGTTGACCTTCGCAATATTCTAGGATGGCTCCTCGAGAGTACCTTTCCCCAGGAATCGACTCATAAATTTGGAACCATACCGAACCTTTACCCAGAAACCTGACTAAAATCAGGGATAATTTCCTAAGAACCATCTGAAGGTTCATGTGATCCGGATCCGGAAAACCTGTGTAAGAGAGAGTAGTTCTCTAAGGTTTCAGAGTCATGGGAGTTTGACGCTCCGAAAGGTTGAATTTTGTGACCCAAGTTCAGAAAGGATAGTGAGTCTAATTATCGAAAGGGAGTATCCCTTCGTTTGGTAGACGAATGGAAGAGATTCTTTCGGAAATACCCCAGGTCTGTTAGGACCAATGGATCTAGAGGAGGAGCATGGGCATTAACGCTTTGACCCTTTCAACCTTCGCAAGTAGCGACGGAACTGGGACCGTAGATCCCAAGATCCATTGGGAGCTACCTAGGCCATCAATCTTAACCCTTGTGTAGATGGGAGGATGGACTCATCATAGTCCTGAAAGTCCTGATTTAATCAATACCATCCATTCAGCAAGGACATGTGGCAGTCGGGTGGCATTTCGCTAACTCGTGACTTAGAGTGGTCAAAGGGTAGGACCGCACAAACTCATGATTCGTGAAATCGTGACGTAATCATGGTCGTTGATCCAGGAGTGATCTGGAATGTCGATCATCCAGAAGGGAATTTTGACATTTTAGGAGTCGGGGGATTCAAGAGGAGAACCTTCGCAAAGTGTCGAGTTGCGTAGTCCTGACCCAACACTCGGAGGAACGTGGGCCCTTTATCAGAGGACAACGAGGACCGTTGATTTAGTGTGAATGATTTTTGATGTCTGGGAGACCAAGGGGAAGAATCTTTCAATTTTGCAAGTCGCGAAATCATGGCATACGAAACCCCGACATGCTTGGTGGGTTGGCTGGGTTGGCCCTAGGTCACAGGATAGGGTCGTGTGGTAGAAGGAGGAGGCAGGCGCTAGTAGTTGACTAAGGGTCTAATTTGGGGATCGATATTTCAGGACCCGATAATTCAAAGAAATGAGAATTCGAGGGACGTGATGTCCCAAAATCACGAAATGCAAAATAACCTATGGTTGTAGGCCATGGTCGTGTGGAGGAGGGTCACGTCGTTATCATAGGTGATAGGGATAGCATGCGCTAGGCCCCTTAATCACTTTCAGGACTGAAGGAGATGAAGGGGTTGGGATGCCTTGCATCAAGAGCCCCGATGTCGCGAAATGCGATGAGCCTTTTAAACTAAGCCTATGGTCACGGGTCTCGATCACATGGTAGAGGATGAGGAATGAGGCAAAAAAAAAATTATGCCATCGTGGATGTGTGACAATGATCACTGCATCTGGGATATGTGAGAGTGTGATATCCATGGCATCCTCGCCTTTATTTTTTGTCCCATATAAGAAGGGTCTGCCACTGTTGTGTCTGCATCCTCTTCCCTCTCGGAATCCTGCCTATCGGTGACATCCTCAACTAGCACTTCCTCATCTTTGTGGGTCTGTCGTAGTCTTGTTGTTTCGTTAGGCTTCCCAGGTATCTTAGGGTTAGGGTTCAAAATACCATTTCGAGCCCTAGAGCTCTACCCTATTTCATCTTTCTACGTTATTAATGTTTCCTCTTCAACTCGTGTCGGGATGATCAATTATGTATCCAACGTGGTGACATCTTCTAGCTCGACCACTTTTTCGGGTTGTTTCATTCTTTCCTTGTGCCTCTAACCCTACCGAGTAACCCGTACATACTGGCCTGGCAGGCTAAAATTTGGTGGGGTCATATTCTATCGAATTCACACACTTGCTCGATTATTTGTAAAATGATAGCTAGGGCACACTCTTTGTATTTCGCTTTGTTCTCACAAATCCCTAAGTGTTGAATAAACATGTGCTTTCTTCCTTTTGTAGACCCTGTCATGTCGGTTTTCACTTTTTATGTGCATTTGCGTCATGTATAATTTTTGCTACGCGTTGTCTTCTTATATTGTCGTAGTAGTTGTTGCGCGCGAAGTTTTCTGCACATTCTTGAGGTTCAATCAACTTTTGAGTCTTTTTGTGTTTTTCTTCCTTTTTCTATTTTTGTATTCCTTTTTTC
Source organism: Picea engelmannii (assembly GCA_009831015.1). Lineage (NCBI taxonomy): Eukaryota > Viridiplantae > Streptophyta > Pinopsida > Pinales > Pinaceae > Picea > Picea engelmannii. The sequence goes on from ML776550.1 coordinate 2,474,859, forward strand.
TCCTTTTTCCCTTTTTTATTTCATTTTATCATTTTTCTATCCTAATCTTTGCTATAGTACACTATATACATGTCTTTCTCACTACATTGTAACCTTTAAGGGTTAGTAAGTCAACTGTCCCTGTACAGTTTCAGTCGACTACCATTGATCATTCCTTTCATTTATGTTCCTCCCAAGTATTTTAGATGTACAGATCCCCCATCTGTGACAATATTTACTTCATATGGCCCTAGCCAATGAGTTATAAACTTACCAAGGTGTTGGAAAAATTTGTTGTCGTAGAGAAAGACTAGGTATCCTTCCTTAAAACACTTCTTTTTAATATGTTTGTCATGCCAAGTTTTGTCTCTTGCTTTCTGTACTTCCTAGTGAAATCCTACTAGAACCATGTCCTCTTCCATTTCCATTAGTTGACTTAACCTTTCCTGTACTGCAATTCTTTCTATCATGTTGGTAATTGTTGCTACGTGCAGACTGGGTACCATAAATTCTAATGGCACCATTGCTCCCTACCCATACACCAATATGAATGGGGTCTGTCATGTCACCTTCTTACATGTGGTCCTATATTCCCATAGTATTGTTGGTATCTTCAAGTCTCAATCATCCCTGTTGACATTACAGATCTTAGTCAGGGCATTTTCCAAAATCTTATTGAAGGTTTCCACTGTTTCATTTGCCTGAGGATGATACGGTGTACTCTTTTGGTGATATACTTCAAACTCCTCAGTCATAGCTCTGATGGTATATTTGATAAAATGAGTTCCCTGGTCACTCATCAAAATCCTGGGACATCCAAATATAGTGATCACTTTCTCAAATAAGAAGTGTGTTGATGTCTGTGTGATACAGTCTTTGACTGGTGTTGCTTCTGCCCATCTTTTTAAGTATTTAGTCGCAGTCATGATATATCTAGCTCCTAAACTTTTTTCGGGTGGATTAATAGGTCCCACAAAGTCTATTTCCCATTTTTTAAATACCTACAAAGTAACTTATGGTCTTAGAGGCATCTCATCTCTTTTGTTGGGTTTTCCAACCCTCTGACAGACATCACATTTATGGAAATATTCTTTTTCATCTTTATGGACTGTTGGCCACCATAATCCTATGCGCAATACCTTATGTGCGGTATCTTTTCTTGCATAGTGTCCTCCAACTATACCTTCATGAGATTCTACTAGAATTATGGGCCTTTCATGTTCCAATACACACCTTCTCAAAATGTTATATATGCTCATCTTGTATAAATGTCTTGCAATAAGTTGGTAGTTTGTAGCTCTAACTACCATATTTTTCTTCTGCGCAGTGCTAAACTCTTGTGGCACAACCCATGTGCTTAAGTATTTAATAATATCAATGAAGTATTCATCAGCTACCTGCACTAAAAATAGTTGTGCATTAGGGAAGTTGTCTTCCAAGTTAGTATGTTCTTCTCCATTAGTTACCTTTGATAGGTGATCAGGTCCTGCATCCAACTTCTGTGGTTTGACTATCACTTCGTAATCAAATTCTTGGAACAATGATAGCCATCTACAAATCCTCCCCCCCCAACACTAGCTTGTTGACTATATATTTGAGGGAAGAATGGTCTATGAACATTTTAAAGTGTTTACCCATTAAATAGTGCTTGAACTTCTGAAGTGCATATATCATGGCTAGGCCTTCTCTTTTGGTGGTGTTGTAGTTATGTTCTGATTTTGATAACTTTTTTCGCAAATTCTATAGGATGGTCTAAGTCCCTTGCTCCTAGTTGTGCCATAATTTCTCCAAGTGCCATGGTTGATGCATCTACATGCACATGAAATGTCTTTTCCCAATCTGGAAATACTAGTATAGGTGTTGTTACCATCTTTTGTTTTAAAGTGTCCAATCCTCGCTGATAATCATCATTCCACTAAAATATGGTGTCCTTCTTCAACAGTTTTTCCATTGGTGTAGTAATCTATGCATACCCATTTATAAACTTCTTGTAATAGCTGGTATGTCCCAGTGTTGCTCTTAACTGGCACACTGACTTTGGTGGTGGTAAATTTACAATGACTGAAATCTTAGTAGGATCCACTAGTAAACCTTGTTTACACACTATATGTCCCAACAATATTCCAAAAGGTGTACCAAAAATGAATTTCTTGATATTTAATGATATATGACATTTCCTGCATCTTTCCAACATTAGTCTTAGCACTTCCACATGGTCCTTTAACATACTATATACATTCTAGTCATCCAAATATACTTCTAGAAATTGATGTATGAATTCCTTAAAAGAAGCTATGACTACTCTTGAAAATATGGCTGGTGCATTCTTCAGCCCAAATGGCATGAATGTATATTGGTAGGATTCTCATTCTGTAGAAAAATTAGTTTTATACATGTCTTCTAGAGATATTTTGATCTGATGATAACCTGAGAATCCATCTATGAATGAATATGATTCCTAGCCTCCCACATTCTTTAATACCTCATCTATAAAACGGGTAGGGAAAGGGTAATGTAAGCAAGCATCATTAATTTTCCTTAGATATACACAAATCCTTATCCCCCCCTGTTTATTTTTCTTGTACTACCATAGAACTAATTGATTCATATTCCTCTACTGGTTCTATGCTACCAACTTCCAACATTCTGTCAGTTTATGCTTTCATTTTGTGCTTATACACTGGATTCAGTCTGTAGGGTCTTTTCCTAACAGGTCTAGCATCATGTTTGAGGGGTATCTTCATCTCACCTAGATCCCTTGCTATTCCTTTCATCTCTGTGAAGGTCATTGGAAACAGGTCACTATATTCGCGTAGTAACTTTGTTATTCTCTCTATTGTTTGCTCATCCCAATAGTCTCCAATACTTTCCGTTTTAGGATTGTCATTTGTCCTGATGTTGACTTTGCTCACTTTGATTAGTGCAACAAATAATTCTAACTCCAGAGATGGACCTTCCACCTCTCTTTCTCCTTCAATTTTTGTAATCTGAATATTGAGCAGATCATATTCATCTGGTGCTTCTTCTTCAACATGATAGGATGAGAGTAACTATTTGAATGTATATTTATTTTGTTGTTGATATTCTGTCATGATTTCAACTTCTGGTTCATTACTAAATATCATTCCCTGTATCAGCTTCAGTGATGAATCCATGTTGGGGTTCTCATGTTCAAATGAGAAGTTCACTACAAAATTATGTTGTAATTTTGTCCATTTTGTAGTGCCTATGCACATCTCTTAGTCTATATACTAGTTCCCTAGAATTCCTTCCAATGTATGGATAAAGTGATGAGTCTATTCCTCTGGTGGTATCATCCTCCATTATTCCTTGCACTTTTCCAAGTGTTCCACTGGTTTTCCCTGTCCATCATACCTATGCAATTTACTTCTCCCCTTCTCTGCACCAAATCTAATTCGCATTAGTCATTTAACTGGTACCAGTCCTAAATTGTTTCTTTGTGCACACCCCACCATATTGCAGGGGTGGCCTCGAGTGAAATATCTAGGGATAAGAATCTCTATTTTTCTAGTACTTCCTCTTCATATTTTGTCAAAAATTCCTCTAATTCATTTAATCCATGAAAATTGGGAGGTTTGTTTATCTTTGTACCCACCCATCTTACTGCGCAGTCTATTCTTGCACACCTCCTTTTGGAAACTTCATGTAATATTTGTTTTCATTTTTCAAACATGTGTCTGAGTCATAAGCACATGATGTAATACTTCTCCAGCTGAGTACCCCATCTGCAGTTGGGTTAACATAATCCTCTTCTTGCGCGGTGGTTCTGTACAACTGGTTTATTTTTTCCAGATCCAGACAAGTGGGTTATACAAACCTTTCTCTTTCTGAAGGATCCAATAGTGCAATGACTCTATATTCACCTGATTCAAAAGCCATTTTTCTTGTCTTCAGGTTGATTATGGTCTGGTTATAAAATGCCTAATCCATTCCAAGAATGTTGGTAAGGTATTTTGCCATATACTATATCTATTACTTCAAAATCTTCCATAGTGCGCACTCCATCCAAATCTATTGTCACACCTTTAAGCCTTCCAATTGGTAATACTCTGTGTTGATTTGCTAATTTCAACTGGACATGTGAATAGTCTAAGGGAGGTTCTGCCATACACTGCCATGTCTTCTTAGGTAAGACATTTACTTCAGAGCCTAAGTCTACTATGATATCTCCCATATTGAAATCCCCAATATTAACATTTATTCTGAATTCTCTTCTTGTCCTTCTTCTAGCATTTATCTCTTCTAACTTCCCTTCCTCCTATGTGTTACATATTTATAGCATATTTTGTAAAACCTTAACAAATGATGGGTCATTCAATAACTTAACACAGGATTGTAGAATTTTTTTTATAGTACTTACTTTCTCTAAAGGTTGTCCTTCACTGGTATGGTCCATTGAGTAGGGTATCTCGTACATTGGTGAGTTCTAAGTTTGTTGCGCAACTGATGTAGATGAAATTTTTTTCTTGAGAAACTCATGTATGGCCTCCTTAAATGTTTCCTTTTCTTTTAGTGCATCAAACTGCTTTTTTGGCTCAAGATTATTCTTAACCCATTGGTGTTGCGCTAGATCTTGTTTGACTGTGTCAGTTCCTGTCTTGGATCCTCCTTGAGTGACTATATTGATGTTCCTCCCATCATCCCTAGCTTCTGCAGAGATCCACTGGACATTTTGGTTGTTCTGGTTCCTTTTTTCTTGAATCTTTCCCAAGAGTGTTGAATAGTCTTTTGTTTCATGATCTGTTGTGCGACAGTACATACATGTTGTTGGTGGAAGTGGACATTCCCTTGCATAATGTCGTGGTTGTTGGAAATTGTGGCACACTACTGGTCCTATGCCTCATCCAAATCCTCCTATCCCTCATCCAAATCCTCCTCTGCCTCATCCTCCACCTCTATATCCACCTCGATCTTCGCAAGGTACATTGTACTGAGGTACCTAGTTATATTGTGTGGGATTATATTGTGGTTGTGCATTATTATACTGCGGCTGCAGATTGTTGTATTGTTTTTGCACATTATTGTATGCTAGTGGTACTTGGTTGAACTGAGGTGCAGCTTGTCCTATCATCATTTCTTCTTGAACCCTATAAGTATTTGAAGTTATTTCTCTCATCAACTCCATTTTTATATAGTCCTTATCATCATGACCCACTGACTTGCAAAAATTGCAATATGAACTTTTGGGTACTGTCTTATATTTCTACATCATTGGAAAATGATATGGATCATGTCCATGTGTCTTACAAATCTTGCACCAATGTCCTCTTGTTGGAAATGGGTTTGGAACCCTTGTTTCCATATAATGTGCGAAAGTTGGACATTCATTCTTATGGTGTCCTTCTGTCTTGCATAGGGTACATCAAACAACTTCTCTTTTCTCTTTACCCTTATTCTAGTTCAGTTGGAATGTTAGATTCTTCAAATCCTCCTTCATATCCTCTATTGTTGGATCTTTCTACTGATATTGGTTCTCTTCCAGTTGTAAGGCTTCCTACGAAGCCTCTACCTGAGTTTGGAACTTGTGTTGTCTTAATGGGTATTTCAAATGTGGTAACAATGAGTTCACAAATACATTTATATGTTTCATGTCAATCATTGCATATTTCAACTTACCTTTTAGGTGCTTAAACCTTTGATCAATATACCAAACAGACGCACCCGGTTTCTTCTTGATTTCAATCATGTAATGGTCTTCTGAGCTGGGATTCTGAAACTCATTTATCAGTAGTTTTTTGACATCTGCAATAGTCTTTGTTACTTCTGGTGGGTTGTTTACATCTAGGCTCATATACTAGTCTAGTGTGTGATCTCTCAGTGTGATTTCTAACTACACGATATTTGTATCCTCATCTATGATCTAATTTTCTTCCTAAATATTCTCACAGATGAATAAGTGTTTTTCAGGGTCCTTTGATGCCTCTCCCTGAAATTCTGGTAACCTGATCATGGGATCATGTCCTTCCATTTTGAACTATGTTGAACTACTTCCTCCATGCAGTGTAGATATTTGATTGTTACTTCCTGAACTGGCTTCTCTAGTTGTTTCTCCTTGATTTTATGTGTTTCCTGTTGTTCATTTTCCACTAAAATCCGGTTGTCTAAACGTTGGTTTTCTTTCTAGTGTGTTAGTCGCACATGGGGTTGTAGGTTCCACACTGATGGTGATCTGGATTGGAGTTTTTCCTTCTGTTCTTGCCTTTGGAACTCCTGTTTTCCTTTCATATGTTGCGCAAAATATTTCCTCAATCTGCTCCACAGCCCAGAGATCATCTACCTCTTCTTCATCTCTTTTCAATCCCTCTCTATCAACTATGGCTCTCTTCTTGTTATTCATCTTATATTGGTAGGGTACTCCATTGCACGTATTTCCATATTTTTCCATTATCTACTTTATCTGGTCTTCTTCCATCATGATTGGATCCATGGCCTCCTTCTTCTTTCCCTTATCCATATATTCCTCCATTTCTTAGCCTCTTGTTAGTGCTTCCCCCCTTCCTCCACGCGCGCAGGGAAGTTTAGTTGTCTAATTCCATAGTCATCACATCGTTGTCATACAATAAAATCTTGATTGACGTATATAATGATCTAATGTACCTAGCTCTGGGTCCTTTTAGAAAATCCTTCTCTGTTGCAGTGTGAGACTTCACTGTATCTACTATAAATTCAGTGATATACCCTACAACAGTATTGTCTAACCAAAAATATATTGCGCGCATAAATTTGTTATTAACTTGTTGTAACTGTGCGATCTCCATAGGATTCCGCTCCAGCTATTTGATTCGATTTTTAGGGTGGTTGCATTTTAACCTCAATAACCACTCCTACAAAAAATGTGGGAAATAATAGAAAAATACCTCATGAAAGTCGTTAAACACGTGTTTGTCAATATATTTGTGCAGTGTTAGCTTAGGGTTTATGTTGTTCTTCTACACAAACTCAAGTTCCTTCGTTTTCAACCATCTTTTGATATCTTCCTTTGTTGGATTCCATGGCCTGAACATTCCCTTCTATACTTTCATCCTTTGTGCGTTTCTTCCACGCATCCCATCGACTCAATCCCATGCAGTTCTAGCTGGCAACAAAACCATTTTTTGGTTAGATCTCTGACTTGGTTAGTTCTAGGATTCATTCATCTTTAGCCTCATGCATGCATATTAATACCTCTAGCTAATCATTCATTCATATGCTAACTATTGACAGAAAGTAAATCATTCAATAAACATCACATAGAACACAAGTTTTACCGTGGTTGACCCCCTCCAGGGCTACATCCACAAAGATTTGGCTTCTCTTCTCTTTTATTTACTCTGCTGGAAAATATGGCGTTGCGCGCATTACATATTCAATCATACAATCATGATGAGGTTAAGTAACCTCTGTGATGTGGACTAGATCACACCAGGATCCTCAGCCTGTGATCTAATCTTCAAACTCTAGCTTATACAACTCTTCTACCGCCTTATTACAATCGACAACCTCTTAACTCATCAATAACCAAATTGACTCCCCCGTGACCTAGACCTCCTAGGTTCTTATTTATACTATTTTATAGGCTTATCGTCATTACAATCCATGTCAAAAACCCTAACCCTATCATGGTTAGGTTTTCCTACCTTCTCTCCACATGGCTTTTCCTCTTGCATGTTGTTTTTCCTTCTTTTTGTACATGCTTCTTTCTTTCCACTTGTTGCACGTACTCCAAAATTAGGTCTTTCCTCAAAATAGGATTGCGCCCAACATATATATATATATATATATATATATATATATATATACATACACACACATACTTCACTTTTCATAAAACATGGATTGAATAAAAATAAAGATGCTTATGAAGTCAAATATGGCAAGGTTGTTAGTAGAAGATAACGATGATTCTTTAGAGGAGGTTATAATGGGTGAAAGGAATTTAGAAACCATATCTTCAAGAAAAAAAGGGAAAAAAAAGAAAATAAATGGTTCAATGGAGACTGATGAATTTTTGAAGTTGGTGAAAAGAGTATTACATTATCCTTGTGCACTTGATTGTGTGAGATGTTCCGACCTTTTGTTAGGTTTTGAAAAATACACACCTGTGGATGTTAATGTTGTTGAATAGGAAGATCACTTTTCAGGTTTACATTTTGCAATTTTTTATCATTCTCATAAGTGTGCAAATCTTCTTTTGAAGAAGGGGCAAAATCTTTCTCTCCTAAACTTTCATTCAATGATGCCTCTGGTAGAATATTTATTGAGTCCAAGCCTTGATGTAGTATGGGACTTTTATACTAAGGTCTATAAAATTGTAAAAAGAACTGGGGAAAAGGATCTAAAAGTATTAAAATAGATTGGGATCAAGTGCAATTGCAAAGATACTCTTGCTACTCTTGCACTTAAACTCGCATTAGTCCCATTAGTTTCCCTTTTACATGTTAGAAGTTCTATCATAAACGTTTTGTTTAAAGGGTCGAAATTTTATATACAGTCTAGAGAAACAATAGTTTATTATATGTTAGGAAGAGTACTAGCCTCTTGACCTCCTATGAGCTTGGATGAAAAATCTCAAAATCTTATGAAATGTAAAATAATTTATTTAGAGGAAAATCGTGTCAAAAATTATGAAATATAGAAAAATTTGGGTGCTTGGGATGATGATAATCCTGAAATAAAATGAAGGAAATATATTGTTCAATGGGAAGAAATAAATTCAAAATATTGTACAAATTAAAGTTAAATAGATATTGCGCAAAAGAATGGTAGTATAGCAAGGGACTATAGTCTATGATGAGGTATATGGTAAATGCAAGGAAATTTATGATGCATAGAGAAACTGTACACTTCCAAGAAAAATCTTAAATTCTATTCTCCAGATTGTCCAGAGCTGGAATGCTCATTCAAAAAAAAAAAATCCTCCTTTGATTCGAGTTGTGTAGGAATAGTCTCCAAACGTATCTCGCAATCATAGTCTTGGTGACCTTGAATGCTATACTTGTGGTAGTTTTTATCTTAGCCCTCTTAATGACCATTTTATTTTCTTCTACACATAATTTTATGAACCTCTTAAATTTTTCCAGCTTAATTCCCTTGCAAAGAAGTTTGCTAATTAATCTTCGGTTTTGCAACATAACACTTCAACTTCTTTGTTTTCCACTTGATCTCCTCTAATAAAGTGGTGATGGATCTTAATATTCTTCTAGCATTAAACAATATATTTTTTTGTTAGTTGAATAACACTTTGATTCTCACAAAAGAGGGGTGTGGCATGAGTTTGTTGAAGAATTATTCTATTTCTTTTATTTTATGCTTCTTGCTTTATTTAGGAGCTGGTTTTGTCCTCCCACTTCATATCGATACATATTTACTTAGAAATGGCATTGACCTACTTTTTTAGCCATTTGTTGGACATTAATAAAATTATCTTATCTTATCTTTTCTCCTAAGCCTCATCAATTCATAATTAGCTCGAACAATTTCTTTGTACTCTGCTTATATGGAGGATCTTGTGATAGTTCATTCTTCTTACCAACTCACAAATTATTCCTGGACCATGTTGAATAACCTATGGTACATTTTCTTTCATCTATGCAACTTGCTTTATAATGCGACTAAATACATGAGTAAAAATGATAAAAAATAATAATGACTAAATAAACTAATAAATATGCTACAAGATGAAAATAATTAATGACTAATTAAACTAGTAAATGTACTACAAAAGGGTGACAATTAATGACAAAATGAATGAGTAAATGTACTACAAAATGGTGACAATTAATGACTAAATAAATAAGTAATGTATTGCCAAATGGTGACAATTAATGACCATATAAATAAGTAAATCTATTACCAAAAGATGAATCAAGCCAACAAATTAATGACTAAGTGAGATATGACTAAAAGTTATTCAAGGGAAAAGAGACTGCAAACTTTCTACCAGTAGTCGTCAACTCAAAAATAGTCATTTATATCTAAATTTTAGTAACAAATTACCCATGTTGTACTAGTGAACATGAGGACTTTAAAGAGGTGTTTCAGTAGCTACATGGCCAAATTCATGTAGAAGAAGATGATGGTAATGTTGACTATGATCTCCAAAATGGGTTACTCTACAATCTAGACAATCTTTGCATTCCTAAATGTGAAATATTGTATCTTATCAGAGAGGCTCACACCTCCAAGGTTGTAGGACATTGTGGTGTTGGGAAGACAATTTCCATGTTGCAAAGGTATGCGTATTCGACTAGAATGAAAGAATATGTAGCTCGGTATATTAAAGGGTGCATACTTTTTTGTACCAACAAGACCAATAATAGAAAGGAAGGTTTATACCATCCCTTATCTATACCCACTCAACTCTGGGAAATAATTTCCATGGATTTTGTACCAGGAAGGAAAATGACTAGATATGTTTGCGGTAATTTATAGGTTCAATAATATGTGCATTATTATTCCTCGTAAAAATATAATCAAAGGAAAATAAGTAGGAAACATGTTCTTTGAACATGCCTGAGTGCAATTTGGGATACCAAGGAGCATAATCTCAAATAAGGATTCCATATTTCTCAATTCCTTTTGGACTACACTTTGGGAAAACATGGACACCAAGTTGAAGAGATCTAGAATGTTTCATCCACAGATAGATGGGAAGGAAAAATAAATCAACATGACATTGGTTCATGTTTTGAGGGATTACAATTAGAAGCATCCAAATATCTGGAAGGAAAATATGATCTTTATTCAACACTCTTATAATAGAGTGGCCCATACTTCTACCTGTAAGTCTCCTTTTGAAACTTGTTTTAGGTATTTTTCACCTTCTCCCTTGGATGTTGTATATGGAAAATAAGGAGGAGCAAGTGAACATATCATAGGATAAGAATTGAAAGTGGAGAAATTTTCCAAAATTATTATACAGGTCCATTTGCAAGTACATGAGACATTGAAGAAGTCGTGCAGGAAAAGTACAAGGCCCGACATGATCAACACATAATTGAGAAAACATTCAAGGTAGGAAACAAATATTGGTTTCATATGAACAATGAAAGGTTGTAGGGTCTTGGTACGAAGATCAAGAATATGTGATATGGCCACTTTGATGTATTGGATAAAGTGAGTGATAATTCCTATAATCTCAATCTACCCCCTTATATGCACATTTACATAGTAGTGAATGTGGAAAATATGAAACACTATGAGCCTTCAATGTTGGATCGGGAAATGGAGGAGAAGGTCCTACCTATCATAGAGTACTTAGCACCAAAATCTCAGGGAGATTTGGTAGAAGATATAGTTTGTAGAAGAATCCCAAAACTACTAGAAAAGGGTAACATGACCTATAGAAAATAGGGTTGAAAGGACAACTTCCAGGCAAGGGAAAATGATATTCCAAGGAGAAGGTAGAGGAAAATTTTCCTCACCTCATTCAGTAATATATTTTTGGGACCAAAATCCTCCCTAAATGGGGAGGTATGATCCAAAATTGATCTTTATATATTTTTTCATCTATCTTGGTACTTTCTGGGTGGAAAAAATTGAGGAATTGGCTTGTAGGTGTTGATGTTTGGACAACATTGGGAATACATTCTCCTAGATTAATAATTAATAATATAATCATTGATTATTAAATAATATAATAAGCAATAATAATAATAATAATAATAGTTATTGATTATCCAAGGGATGCATCCTTTCATGGATGGTCACCATATATGGTCACCACTATTGATCATATCTCATTTAATGGTCAGTGTAATAATATATTGATCATATATCATTTAATATGAATAAAAAAAACATGGTATCAGAGTTGGACTAGGCTTGAATCCCTCAAGGGAGGGCCCGGGTAATTGAATGGGAAATGGAAGCATTGGGCATTACAACTAGACTGGGTTTGATCTTCTTTGAGCACTGAGCATTAAAACAACAAGTTATAGCCAAATATCAAGTATTTATTGGAAATTATTTATTGACTGAAACATTAAATACCAAGAGCATGTCAAGGATTTGTCACATCTTGATCATGATATTCATTGGATAATCATTATTGACAATAATCCTTTCAACTTTTTGTTGCAAACTTTAAATGATATACTTTGTGTTTCCTTTACTGGAGCACACTCAGATGACAATCATCTTTTACAGGTACTCTTACCTCTGTTGAATCATCTTGCCACTTAGGAGGATGTGGGCCCTGTGTTGTATGAAAGATTTCACATGCCTACATGGTTTCAAAATCATGGCATTTCAACAACCAAGTGGCCCTTGTGACTTGGTTTTGATTTTGGATTCTCTTTGTCATTTTCAGTTAGAGTAAAGGTGTATTTATATAGTGATGCAAGCGTATTATGTATGTAAAGTTTGAAAATGGATTTTGGGTATCTCAGTATCGTTTCTTTCACCTTCTCGAAATTTGCAAGTATGAAAATTGTTTAGGGGCATTGATTCTTTCACCCGCTGGAATCTACTTGGCTACACATGTGGCAAAGAGTATAAGATGGTTTTTTATCTAGAAACACATCTTGGAATCTGTATGAGATCTCTATTCGAAACAAAAAGATGTGTTTGATAGATTTTGAATTTCAAGGACTTGAGGACTGTGAATGTATTAGTATCTTTTGAAATAAAGACAATCTGGGTCTTTAAAAGAAGATTCAACTACAAGCTTAAGTGGGTGAATGTTATTACTTTCATATCTATAATCCTAAATGAAGTGGGTCAGAGCTCAATGTTTCTTACTATTTTTTTTATCTGAATGTCCAGTCTATTGCAACTTTTGATCAGAGCTGTTCTCAAAGATAGTTTTTATTATTGCAAAGTCAACTCCCATTCTCATGGATGCTAGAGATGGACATGAGAAGCAGTGGCAAACCCTTTGTAGTCGATATCACGTGAATCTTGTTTCAATGTATTGATGCGATGGTTACCATGATGTTGTGTGTCGTTGGATAGTAGCAATGTTCTATTGGTAGTGGTTATGTACCACTAGTGGTGATTATGTATCACCGAGAAATAGTTATGTACTACTATGGCTTGGTGTAGTCATGTTCTATTGGATGGAATTATAGTACTTGTGTGCTACTAGCCAATTTCCATGGAGACTACCAGATCACTTGGAAGTAGTTTTTTCCTACTATTTGATCCAGGAGTCTGTGATAGATGATTTAAGCTACCAATGGTATGGTAGTAGCTATATGCTACTAGTTGATTGTAGAGTAGTCAGTGGACTACTAGATGAAAAAATCATGGAAAAACACCTTCCTAGTTGAGAGTGAGAGTTGATGTTTGAGGCAACATCATGAGACATTCTCCCCAGAGGGTCCTATGTGGACTAATAGGAGGGAATGTGGACTTCATATTGATGTGCATCAAATGGTCAGATGAAGGAACCAAGACATTGGTTTCATGAGGAAACCTCAATATGTCTTGGGGAACATTGTCTCCATGAGGGAACCTCAATGTGTCCTAGAGAAGAAATTGGTTCCATGAGGGAACCTCGATATGTCTTAGACATGTGTTACATGAGGGAACCACAAAATGTCTAATATGGACACGGTTCATGAGTGAAGCCTGAGGTTGGACACTTCATGATATTTGGGTGTCTAATATACATTCATGTACCCAAGGAGAAAAGGACCAAGCTAGACCCTTTAGACAAATAGGGTACATTTGTGGGGTATAGTGAGACTTCAAAGGCATACTAGATCTACATCCCTGGTCAGAGACATATTGAGGTGAGAAGAGATGTTACCTTTGAAGAGGAGGAAGCCTTTAGGAGATCTAGAGGATCTCACATGGAGATTGATAGTAAGAAACATGAAGAGATGGTTCCTTCTCCCCCTCACCCTCCAACAACTCATGGGGAGATAGTTGAGCCTATTGATGCAATTGATCCCATCATTCTTGTAGCTCTAGTTGATGTTCCAAAAAATATTGCATTAGGTCAAAAGACACCTACATGGGATCGTCAGACTCTGCAAGAGGAAGGACATGCAACTCCTCATGGTACCTTCTAAGAGAGAAAGAGACCTCAGAGATATTCGTGTTATGCCGCATCTATGAGCCACGTCATTGATTATGAGCCTTCCTGTTATGAAGAGGCATCTAGTTAGTCGATATGGAGAGATGCCATGATGGAGGAGTATTGGTCCATAATGAAGAATGACGTGTGGGATTTTGTTCTTTAGACCTGAGGGGAAGTCTGTACTGACTTCCAAGTGGATCTATAAGATCACAACTGACAAAAGCATCAATAAGAAAAAAATGAGAATTGTTGCTAGAGGATTCTCTCAGGTGGAGGGAATAGATTGTGAGGAGACATTGTCTCCTATTGTTCGATACACTTCTATTCAGAAAATTATTTCCCTTGCAACATCCATGGGTTGGAGACTACATCAAATGGATGTGAAGACAACCTTTCTCAATGGAGATATTGAGGAAGAAGTATACATTGAGCAACCAGATGGTTTCATGATACATGAGAAGGAGTCTCATGTGTGCAGGTTGAAGAAGGCCATGTATGGACTCATGCAGGAACCTCGAGCTTGATATTTGAGGATTGATGGACACCTGATGAGTTTGGACTTCAAAAAAATTGTTGTTGATCGCAACCTGTACTACAAGACTATTAATGGTGAGTCCCTGATTTTGGTCCTCTACGTTGATGATTTATTCCTCACCGTTTGTAATGTCCCCTTTTTGAAAAAATTAAATATTTAATTAATTATTTCATTATGTTTCCTAAATTTAAATTTTGCAACTAATATTTAATTAATTATTATTTAATTTTAAGTGACTTAATCAAAATAACCTCATAAAGTCACTTTATTAAATAAAGTGCTCTTCTAGAAGCTTTGAGAAGGTTGGGTTAGATCTCTCTAGAAAGATTCACAGAGCCTTAAAAAGGAGAGGAGAGCAAGTCATTTGGGTAGATTGGATTTTGGATCATTTTCTTGTGGAGTGCTCGGTGAGCCAAGGTTTTCGTTAGGGTTTTGGAAAAACCCTTTCATTGGAGTTTGGCTTCGGTGGTGAGACTATCCACCCTAGTTAAACAAAGAGGGAAATCCATCCAAGGTTTCCATTAGAGCTTCAATCCAGTTTCATCTTGGTGTTTTGTTTGCAAAGATCATGCACTGTTCCAGTTTATGTTTGTTATTATTGATGTATTGCAGCTACCATAACAATCATTTATGCTTATAAAGTTGTATTCAGTGATCCCATATAATAATAAAATTCCCTTGTTATCTCTTCCATTTATTTGTGCTTTGGTGTGTATATGATATGTTTGAAGAAATTACAAGGGTTTGTAGCAAAGTTAATGCCCTAATTTTATTTACAAATTAAAACCCTAGTTTTCCTATAAGCGAGATCTTACATCGGTACAGAGAACATTATTTCTTGCAAGTATGTGTTGGCCTCTGAGTTTGAGATGAAGGACCTTGGTATGATGCACTACTTCTTTGGACTATAGGTGTGGCAAAGAACTGATGATATCTTTATGAGTCAAGGGAAGTACATAGTTGAGATATTGAAGAAAAACAACAGCAGGGCCCATTTTACTAGTAGGTCCCAGTTTGGAGATTTGGTGTCTGGATCCTTCCAAGTCTAGTTTGAGGCATCAAATGGAGATTTTTGGGGTCAATTCCTTTTTAGCGGGGCTACTATCCCTTCAACATTGTTCTACACACAGTGATATTTACAATGGTCTGAAAATCACCTCAATCAAAGTTTATATGCAAAATTTATGCCTCTTGCAAGTTGACCTACTCTATTGACCACCATAGTACCAAGTGGATGCCACGTCATCCCCCACTACTCACACATGTGGGGATAGTCCTGTGTGGGATTTCAAGAATATTCTAGAGGGTCCAAAACCCTAATATAAATTACGGTTTAAGGCATACAAAAAACCTCACCCTAAACCTAGATGGCATTGAGCTATGTTAAATATTGGGCCGCTAAGAAGAGAAGGGATTCCATTCTTTTAGCATTGTACTTGTTCAATATTTTAGTAGAGGATCTAGGAGTGGAATTGAAATCATAACAAAGGGGGTAGAAGATTCTGAAGGAACCATTTAGCCACAATGTCAAAGGAAACTCTGTAAATAATCTCCCGTTCTTTGTACTTGCATTTCATAATAGAAGAAAAGAGAGTAGAGCATAGACCTCACCTTGTAGCTAAATTATCTAATTATTGTTTAAAAATTATATAAAAAACAAACAATAAAAAAACACAAAAATTTAAATAAACAAAAATTATGATAAAAAGTATCTAATGCAAAACTAATGTTTTGGAGGAGACCAAAAAGATTCTAAATGATCTATATGTTATAAATATTCATGTAATATGTTATAACATATTACATGTAATATGATATAACATATGTAATATGTTATAACATATTACATGTAATATGTTATAACATTGTATGAGATGTGGAATGCTTTAAGTTCATTTTCATTATCAATGATAATATCCTTTAAGTTCATTTTCATCATCAATAATAATATCCTTTATTTTTTAATTAAAGTAATTATTGAAACTTCATTTTCATCATCAATAATAATATCCTTTATTTTTTAATTAAAGTAATTATTGAAACTGGTTTAATAAAATGAGAGGAAGTCTATTTTGGCTTCTTATATATATATGGTTACTTTTTTTCCACTAAACGAATGAAAGTTAAAAGAAATATTTGTGTGGCTTCTTATATATGCTTACTTTTTTTTCACCAAACGAATGAAAGTTAAAAGAAATATTTGTGACTTGAGTACTCTTACAAGAAATCTCATTACTCGCCTTTGAGAATGCAGATTAGATTTGATGATTGATTTTGACTTTGAATGAATTATTATTGCTAAACAAGCTTAGTTTATATTAGATAGTTGTACAATTTTTTTCACCACATTATAGCATTTCATGAATCATAGTTTATATTGGATAGGTGTATAATTTTTTTTACCACATTATATAGCATTTTATGAATCATAGTCGATAGGTGTACAATTTTTTTTTACCACATTATAGCATTTCATGAATTATTGTTTGTGTGGTGCTTAAGCTAAGGATAATAGAAATGGTATGTTTAGTTGGTTAACCTATTCTATTGACTTATGGGTTATGCTTTATGTAAAATGTGAAAAGAGCTTTTAAACAAAATACACAGGCATGTAATTTTGTCAAATCTAGTGAATTTTGAGTTACTAAGAAGGGACAAACTGTTTTTTAGAGTTTCCATTAATTATTAAGATTTTAATAAGTCAATAATCCTATTACCAACAACCATACCATTGTAAGACATCTTTGCCTTACAAGAAGGAAGAACATTGTTTTAATTATGAGAAGGAATATATGTGCTATGTCACAAAAGCTAATTCACAATATTCGTACTTTGGTTCCAAAGAAATAGTTTATCTTTCCCAAAAAAAAAAAAACGAATAAGAAACATCTTATACAAAATAAATATCAATACTTAAGTTGGAAATAATGTATAATTATTAATTTATTAATTCAAATAAATAATAAAGATTATAAAAACTAATAGATGTTATGTATAGCTTGTATAAATATTAATTTTATGGATTACTTTGAGTAGTTGAATGTTTTCAGTTTGTTACATAGTTTTAAAGCCAATCTCCTTAACTAATTGTCTTTATTATATATTTCACTCAATAATGACAAATTTACATTGTACAATTTACAGAATGCTATTTTTTATAATAAGATTTCTTAAAAAATTGCAAAAAAAAACAATAAACTATAAAATATATAACTTTATTCATTTCTATACATTGACTTAACCATAAATTAAAAACATAATATACAGAATGTCAAAAAGATTACATGTGAGTAAATATGATGATTGTGTCATTCCACAACATCAAATTCAGTCATAGTGCACAAGGATGATGATTCCCCTTAATCAAATCAATTGAATTTGATGTTGGTTTTCATGATCACACTTAATCACCCACTTCATTTACATGGTCCTTCTTAATTGTGATTGGCCATGGATATATAATGATTTTCAGATTTGAAACTTGTGCGGGAATTTTGGCCATGGATATACAGTGTATAATGATCCCTTAGATTTGAGAATTGTGTAGGAATTTTTATTTTTTTTTAATTGTGGAGAGATTTTTGAAGTTTTATCCATTTTAGATTTTTCCACATTTAGCATCAAACCACTATAATCCATCATCAATATTCTATATTTTTTTGAATAACTTTGAATTGATTGGACATGGATGTGCGGCATATAATGTGATCGTAGATTTTTCACTCAGAATTTGGGACCAGAGTAGTACAATAAAGTTGCAGTACTGTAAGTACAATCGCTATTAGATGTTCAACGAAAACTAGTGTGCTTGTAAGATTCCTCTGTCGTTTCTGCTTATGTTCCACACATCTCAACCATTAAAATACAGAAGCAGAATCTCCGCCCTCATAACCGACCATAACACATGAAAAGAAAAAACGATCACATAATTTCCCATTCCCTTTCCCAGTGGAGGAAGAAAATTCGTTGAATACGTTTCCTGCAACTGGCCGAGTGCGGATCTTTCAAAAGCTCCTTCGCTTTTTTCACACACACGTTCAATATACGTATGGCAATCAATCGTACAATTTACGAGAGCGACTTTTTCTATTTAATTAATTATCTTTAAATATTATACGATAAATAAATACATATTTATATTTAAATGTTATAAGATAAATAAATACATATTTTTTATATTTTGTAATAAATTTTTATTTAAAATATATAAATAATATTAAAATATAAAAAAATTTAGAAAAAAATAAATCTACAAACATTTATAATAAATAAAAATAATTTGTAAACCTTTAAAAAAAAAATTCCACTTCATCTTATTTAAGAAAACCAAAACAACATAAACAACATTAAAATATAAACCCTACTTAGTGGATGATATGAGATACTAAACAGCAACCCAAAAACACAACGTCTATCCCATAAAACTATCTTTCCATCTTATTTAAAAAACCAAAATAACATTAAAATATAAAAAAAAAAAAAAACAACATTAATATGGTCTATAACTGCCTCCCCCAATGAAATGATCCTTGCATTTCCTTTTCATGGGAAAAGGAAAATGAGCTAAGATGGAAGAGGTGGCTTGTCTTTAAACACTGCTGGATTTCTGGTCAGCCATATCTCATGATTGATAAGAAAATATTAAATTGATTTATAGTTTATAATATTTTTATTTTAAAAATAATTTATAATTATAGCTTAAAAAAATTATAATATAAAAAAATATTTCATCTACATATTAAAGATGAAAATTATTTTTTATTTTTTATATAATTAATTTTATTTTTAATTTTCAATCCTTCCTAAATTATTTTTAACTTTGTCTTTGTAATAGTTCTTTTTATTTGCATAACCATGATGATGATGGTGATACTTACAGAAATTCATTATAATATGTTTTGATTAAATTGGATGAACTTTTTTCCAAATAAAAATTAGCTCAAAATTATATTCGATATACTTGAAATGGTCATTTGCATTTTTCTGAATTCGTTAGCTAAACGAAATACAAGAGGACGAAGCACAGTCCAAGTCCAGCATCAGCATGGTATGGAATAAGTCCAATGTAATTCGTTCAGTATTAGACACAAACGTAAAAATAAACATCCATTTTCCTAGACGTATTTAATGCATTTCCTTTTCTAGGTTTAAGGCCATACTTCACAAATAAAATTCTTTAAAGATAAAAATCGTAACAAAAAGATATAGGGTTTTCTTATTAAAATTAAATAATTCATTTCCTTTTTTAAGTTTAAGCCTCTACTTCAAAAATAAATTTCTTTTAAAGATAAAAAAACTTAACAAAAAGATACAAGATTTTCTTATTAAAATTAAAATTAAATATCCAAACAAGTAATCCACAACAAATATTATGGTGATCTTTCTCCAAAAATTGTCATTTTCATTTTATGGCATTTTTGAAACTTTTCTTTCATTCATTTTCATTTTAGGGTATTGACCATCTTAAGGAATAGATGACATTGTCTTGGAAGAAGAGAAGGTGGTGTCATCTAGATGGGTTCATGAGTACAAATGGGTGGATCTATTCCTTCAAAATTTAGAGATGGAAAAGAAGATGTAGATGGAAAGTTTAAAAACATTTCACCACGATGGATGTTCTGAGAAGACTGGTTAGAAACAAGAGAAAATCATAAAGGGCATTGGATGAGTCCTGGAATGGGTGGCTATTGAAAAATGGGAGTGTCAGAACATTTAGGTCTGGTTGTATGTGATGCAGGATATGATGACTTAGAAGAGACAAACCTTCTTGGAGGAAACTAATTAACTTCTTGAGTATGATCTTCTGCAATATCTGTAGTATTGAGAGTAATTTTGGGTGAGGGCTTAGGATCCTGTACTACCCATTCAGTAGGAAAATCTAATTGTTCCCATGAAACGGCTTGGGGAACAAGATTGGCATTTTCTGCATAGGTATATACTAAGGTATAACTCTATGAATCTCTATCAGGTGGATGAAAAACTGTTGGACATAGAGTGTTAGTATATTTGAGTGCTAACTTATAATGGATTGAAATATTTTCAGAACTAGGCTTCATATCATATCCTTTGATGAGGACCTTGACTTGCAATATATCTTTGAGGTTTGGGTCAGTGACAGAGACTCTGAAATTTGGATGACAGTCAAACCAGATAGGGCCTCTGGCAATATCACCTTGTACCCCTCCTATTAGAGAATGGAAAAATTTGTTGAAACAATTATCAAGCACAACAATAAGAGCGAATGCAGGTATACCAGCTCTGTGCAGAGGTTCAATGCTTATTTTGGTACATCTGATACATATGAAGTTTACTCTTTCTTTTTTGGCTTCAATCCTAATTTCATCAGGGTCTAAGGTAGGGATAATACAATGACCAGATGCATTATGTTGGACTTCAGAGACTGTTTCAATGATTTTAAATTGAGAAGATGCACGTAGTTGAAACATAGGAATATCATCATAAATATCTTTAGCATATAACTTAGGAAGTTGCCACCTAGGGAGAGGCTTTTCTTCTTTATAAACTTTATTGAAACTATTCACATCACGCATTCTCATTGAACCAAATAGACAAGAAATATATGATATTTCATTTTAAGCATTTTGACTTTCTTCCACTGCTTTCTGTTTCATTTCTCTATAAGACATAGAACGAGAAGTATTAGAACTAGAGGGAGAATCCATGGAACTTGGATTGACTCTGATACCAATTTTTGCAAAGGCTTCCCTCGACGAGGAATGATGCTTGTTTTTTTCTTTTCACCTCCTTCTGATGTTATGAACTTCTACACGAACCTCTACATGTTCGTTCAAGCAGATTCAACACCTTTCCTTCAACAAACTCCCTAAGCGACTTTGTTGTCTTAGAAGGAAAAAAAGGACAATAATTCTCTAGAATCCTAAGCGATCCTCGAGTGAACTTTGAATGAACTTTTACTGAGGAGGAAAGAAGATATAAACACACATTGCAAAAAGATTTCTATTAATTTCAAAAAAGATTTATAGAGATTTTCAGACTTACAAACTCAAATTCACAACTTTTGACCATAGCACATTTCAGGATACCTCAGACATGAGAAAAATATAGCTTGACCTTAGGAATTATCTAGAAACCCTTCAACTTTTGGTGCTACTAGAAAAATCTTCAAACAAACTTGTGAGTTATGCCACTTTAGTTCACAAGCTCCCAACAAAGTAGTTCCTCCGCCAAAAAGACTGAGAGCTCAGGTAGTAGGGAGCTCAAAAGACAAAGACTAACCTATAAAGATTATTTGTTGTTGATGAGCCATCTTTTTTGACCAACCAATATCCAACCTGCTATGCAACATTGAATGTTGTGACAAGTAAATTATAAGTCATATTGTGCTATGTAGCATTCAATGCTATGACAAGTAGATTATAAACATTCCAAAGCAATTCAGATCCAAGAACTTATAATCCATCTGCCACATCATTCAATACTGCTTAGCAGATTGGATATTGCTCACCTCCTTTTTGTGCATAAGTAATCTTATCGTTCATGCACCATGCCACAATAAAGTTGTAGTAGTGTAAGATAACATTCTTAGAAAAATGCGTAAGATATCAATGTCAGTGTCGTCCACAATCACTAATATCCAAAAGAGGAAAAAGAGGCAGCCATCTACCAACATAAAAAGCAATCGCTATTAGATGTTCAACGAAAACTAGTGTGCTTGTAAGATTCCTCTGTCGTTTCTGCTTATGTTCCACACATCTCAACCATTAAAATACAGAAGCAGAATCTCCGCCCTCTTTTTATGGTGTGTGCGTTGGTTTTACACTGCCCATCAGTGGATAACAACAACCGCGAGTCCACTATTTCCACTTTTTCGAGGTGTCTCTTTTCTGCAATTTTTCACTCGAATTTGTGGCATATTGATTTTTTTGATGATGCGAAATGCTTTTCAATTTTCTGGTAAATATGTGGGGATCAGAAAGCTCCGAGCAGAATTAGAATTAGAAATATATATATAATAAGTTCAATTGGAACTATAATTTCTTTTTGAGATTTTTGTCACTTCTATTATGGTATATGGATGTGAAACATTGGCTAAATCATTAAATATAATAAGTTCAATTGGAACTATAATTTCTTTTTGAGATTCTTGTCACTTTTATTATGGTATATGGATGTGAAGTATTGGCTAAATCATTGGGGATAAAGGAAGAAATTATTGTGTAGATACCAATCATATTAAAAATATCATTAAAGCTAAATTAGATTTCAATTTCAAAATATTTGTCACAATACCAACCTTCCTAACCTTCTAGGTTTGATACATCAACAACAACTATTTTATTATTCCATTTAAAAAATCAAGGAATTGTATTATTTTTTAATTATGTGGAATTTAATTTAAATATATATTATCTAAAAATATTATGTAATTTGTACCAATAACTATTTTAATGATAAATATATTATTTTCAAAAAATATATACACTAACTAAAATAAACATCTATTGATATTAAAGTATGCATATTTTTTGATAAGTTGGAAAAGCCTTAGCGGCTAAAAGTTTTTGGAGGTGTCTTATGGTGCCTACATGACATGATACTTAAAAAATACCTTAGGAAGAAAATTATAGCTGAGTGGCTCAGGGAAGGCTGGAAAAGTTGGACTGGTATTTCAAATATTTGGAGAGCACTCACCTCTTCCATTACCATTATAACTGATTGACTGGTATGGAAACCTAGAAATGGGGAGGGATATCAAAATTGGAGCTGATCTAATGATTGGGTCTCAAAATTATCTTAAATTGTCAAGGAATCTTATTTTTGCACTGAAGGCA
Source organism: Picea engelmannii (assembly GCA_009831015.1). Taxonomy (NCBI): domain Eukaryota; kingdom Viridiplantae; phylum Streptophyta; class Pinopsida; order Pinales; family Pinaceae; genus Picea; species Picea engelmannii. The sequence goes on from ML776550.1 coordinate 2,498,212, forward strand.
CAAGGTATATAATTCCTTGCTCAAGTTGGGACTTTTGATTTGGAGGGCACAAATCATACAAGTTGGAAAAAGGCTGAGACTTTAGGATTGGAAGGAGAACAAAAAGAGGAATGTAATAACTATGTTAAGGGCTTAGTTGGTGTTGAAATATTGTAACTGCAAAGAGTATTCTATTTATTATTGATGTATTACTCATTACATCAATCCCCTTTTGTGGATTGATCATGTTGGGCATTGTAAATGACCAAATCCCCTTTTGCGGATTGGTCAAACCCTAATTGTAATAAGAAAAATAAAAAGTCGGCCCCCATAATTAATTAAGGTGGTTCTAACCACCCAGAAAGAGAAGTCGTCCCTACCAGTGAAAAGACACTTTGTTTTAGCTCCTGCCAGATTGTATAAATAAAGGAGGCTAGCACCTCATTTGTTCACTCACTCACTTGATCATCAGAGCACAAGTTTGGAGCAATAGTTGGAGAAGAACAAAGAGAGAGAGAAGTGCATTACTTGGAGAGGACTTTCTTTAGTGTTTGGTTTATTCTCTTGGCATTGTATTGGTTATCTATATTAAGGAAGTTTTTGCTAGGTTTTCTCCCCAATGAGGATTTCCTAGGATAAATGATGTGTCTCTCGTGATTGTGTATTTCTCAGTGATCCTATCTATGCTATGGTTATCTAGTGAATTGAAAAGAAACCTAATAATAGCTTAAACTCTAACATGGTATGTAAGGTCTCTGTCTCCATAGAGCCTTAAAAAACACAAGTTAAAATAGGGAGTAGATAAATGTTATTCTGTACAATTTAATCTTCGACATTTAACCATAATTTATTCAGCATAAATTAAATTTATTAACAGCATGAAAATAAACTTACGTAACAACCACATAACACAACATATTCATGAAAATGCATACCTCTGTCTGATGTTATTTCTCCAATCTTCGTCTGTCCTTGCTGTTGCTCTGCCCAAACTCTGCCCAAAACTGAATCTTTCCTCCCTGCCAGCTAGGAATAGAGCCTATCCAGCTCCCTAGCTCCAGGATTCCGTGAGGATTCCTGGCCCTCGAGCCCAAAACTCCCAGCAACTGATGCACCCCTGTAACAGTCCACCCAAACTCCAAACTAGAAAATACAAAACCAGAAAACACATACAGTCCCTAATCTCCAAATGTTGCTTTCTTCCCCCAAATTTCCAAAAGTCCTTCTCCCAAATGCCTCTGCCCCTTCATATCCTACTCCCCATTTACCGCCTCCTACCCTCATTTAATGCCACCCACCTTATCCCTCCATTCAATACCTTATCCCTCCATTCATTGCCTTATCCCTTCATATGTAAAGTTTTATAATAATAAATTAAAAGTTATTAAGCCTTTAATTCGTTATTCAAACATTAAATGTGTTAATTAATCAATTAATTAATTAATCAACATACATTAAACAATAAATAAATAAATAATATTGTTGATAAATAATCATTATTTAACTAATACACATTAGGACAATTAATTATTTAGTTAACTATACTTGATAAACCTTAAGAAACTATTTAACCAGGGTTGTTGCATACACCCACCCTTTAGGAAACTTCATCCCGAAGTTAAAGTATTTTATGATACAAGGGAAAAAAAACATGGTTCACACATTCCTAACAAATAACCGACATTATTAGTAAGTAAGCCAAGAAACTCATTCATACTAGTGTACATGTGCAAGAAATGCATGTGTAGCTAGTACATACAATCTTAGTACATGTGCAAGAAATGCATGTGTAGCTAGTACATACAAGTCTCGTTCATGTACTAATATCAATAACCAAGTGTCACTATCTTGACCAAGCTTCCCCAGCAGGCAACTGACAGTCATCATCCCATGTCTAGGGGAGCGTGATCTAACATTGTCTTCCCATGCCTTCAGGTTTCAGAGGATACATGGTGGGAAATTCCTCCACCCCTCCTAACAAGACTAGGGTCCACACCCTACAATGGAATATACAGTGGCATCGTGTTGCTGGGAGTTGTGTCATCGTCTATTCAGTTTTGGGCAGTCTCACCACCTGAAATCCTGCACTGGTCCACATATCATAGCAATGCATCCAAACCAATATAATTTCACATACAAATATTCATACCATATTGTTTCTCGGCCAATGGTCATGACATCCGCTTTCATCATCATTATCCCTTGGCTATTTCATATCCCATAACCTACAGATTAGTCTATAACACAAACTCATACATTTCTATGCGTTATCATCATGTAATTGCATACAACCATAATTTCAATTCGGTATCATAACATCAAAGTTTTCAAGTTAGAAATAGATCTCATAATATCCCATAATTCAATTATCGACACCCATTCATAAAATTATCATTTACAAAATAGATTGCATCATATCCAACATCATTCTAATAGCATTTAAACCTTCATAGGATTCTCATTCACACAATATGTTGCATCATATCCATCATCATCAATAACAATTAGACATTCATAGAATTTACATTCACATAGCAGATCACATCATGTCCATCATTATTAATAACATTTAAACATTCATAAAACTTACAATTCTCACAATATATCGCATCATATCCATCATTATTCAAATACATTTAAACATTCATAATGGTTCATACATCTTAAAAGTTCAAGTGTATCATTTAATAGTTTCACCGTGAATAGAAAAATAAAGGTGTTTAGGGCTCAGGTAATCCTGGTTGTCTAAGTCAAAAGGTGGTGTTACATACACCCAACCTTTGAGAAACATATTCTCGAGGTGTTCAAAAAAGTGAGGGATAATCTCGTCGTAGTGTCTTGGCGTCTTCCCAAGTAGCAGATCCTGGACTATACTTGTCCCACTGGACCTTAGCTTGGTCTACCAGGCGGTTCTTGAGCTGTCGGACTCTACGGTCCAATATGCGTAACGGTTCTATTGTGAGAGTTCCCACGTCCAATACCTGCAATTCCTTCCAACTTAGCTTATGCGATTCATCAGCAACATAATGACGTAGAACAGATACATGAAAAACATTATGAGTTTTATGCAAGTGGGGCGGCAGTACGAGACGATAGGCAAAAGGTCCAATTTTCTCTTGGATTCTGAACGGTCTTATAAATCGAGGTGACAACTTTGTCCCCTTCCCGAACCGAATTGTACTCTTATTAGGCCTAATACAAAGAAAACCTGATCTCCCATTTTATAACTTTGATTAGTCCTGTGTGCATCCGCATAACTTTTTTGTTTATCCTGTGCTTCCTTTAGTCTCTGCCTAATCTTAATCACCTGTTCTTCCATCTCTTGAATAAATTTTGGCCCAACTGTTACTCGGTCTTCTAATCTATCCCAACTCAACTATGTTCTTCATGGCCTTCCATACAGAGCTTCGTAGGGTGGCATTCCGATGGAGCTATGAAAACTGTTATTGTAGGCGAACTCTACCAAAGGTAGGTACTTCTCCCAATGGTTTTGATTATCCATGACATACATCCTAAGCATGTATTCCATGACTTGATTTACTCTCTCAATTTTCCCATCTGTTTTAGGATGATAAGTTGTTCTTAAGTTCAACTAAGTCCCCAACGCTGACTGCAAACTTGTCAAAAACCTAGAAGTAAATATGGAGTCCCTATCTGAAATGTTCTTCTTAGGTATCCCATGCAAACAGATGACCTCACTTACAAACACATGTGCCACATCAGTGACATCGCAAGTGTCTCTAACCAGAATAAAATGAGCACTCATGGTTAACTTATCAACTATCACAAGAATGGAATTGTGTCTATGAGATGTGAGCGGAAACCCCACAATAAAATCCATAGAGATGACTTCCCACTTGGACATAGGAACATCATGTGGTTGTAGGAGGCCTTCCGGGTGATGGTGGTCGGCTTTCACTTGTTGACACTCCAGACATTTGGCGACGAAATGGACTACATCGCACTTCATGCCTACTCAGAAGAAAATATTCCTCATGTATGCGTACATCTTCTTCACACCTAGATGCACACAATAAAGTGCTCTATGGGATTCCTTTAGTATGATGCTTCGAATATCCCCATCTTCAGGGATGTACATCTTTCCCCGATATCTCAATAGTTTGTTTGCTTCTAGACTATATCCTTCATACTTTGGATTTAATTGCCTCCCACTCTGGAGGTTTGAAGTAACCTCTAAATACCAACTGTCTCCTTGGAGTTGTGTCAACACACGTTCCCTCAGATTGACCTTTAAGGGTACCAAGGAGAAGATACATGGTCTCCTACTCAAGGCATCTGCGACCACATTTTCCTTTCCCTTGATGTATGAGATACCAAAATCATACTCACTCATAAACTCACTCCACCACCTTTGCCTAGCATTCAGATCCCTTTGAGTAAAGAGATTTTTTAAACTTTGATGGTCCATTTTGAGCTCAAAGTTTCTCCCCACAAGATAGTGCCTCCAAAGTTTCAGAGCTAGCATTATAGCTGCCAACTCTAAATCATGAGTAGCGTAAAGCTCTTCGTGTTTCCTCAACTTCCTTGACGCATAAGCTATCACTCCCCCATCCTGCATTAGCATGGCCCCCAACCCTTGCTTCGAGGCATCCGTGCAAACTGTGAAGTCCTTTTCCATATCCGACACTCGTAGAATTGGCGCACTAGTTAGTAACCTCTTAAGCTCGATGAATGCACTATCACATTCTTCTGACCATTCATACCTGACCCCCTTGCACTGCAAAGTGGTGATGGTTTTTGCTATTTTAGAGAACCCTCCCACAAATCTCTGATAATAACCTACTAGCCCCATGAATCTTCTTACCTCATGGGCATTTTTCGCCACTGGCCATTCCATAATGGCCTTTACCTTTTCTGGGTCCATGGAGATTCCTTCACCGGAAATGATATGACCTAAATAGTGGATTTCTCTCTAGAAGAAGGAACACTTTGAAAAATTCCCATACAATTTGTTCTCTCTAAGGCAGGACAACACCACTCGCAAGTGTTCCTCATGTTCTCTTTCGTTCTTGGAATAGATGAGGATGTCATCTAGAAAGACTTGTACAAAATAGTCTAAGTACTTCTGGAATACTCCGTTCATGAGGCTCATGAATACTGCTGGTGCATTGGTCAATCCGAAAGGTACTATGACAAGCTTGTAATGCCCAAATTGATTTTGAAAGGAAGTTTTAGGAATATCACCTTCCTTAATCCTGAACTGGTGATACCCTGATCGCAAATCAATCTTTGAGAATATCACTGCTCCTTTCATCTGATCGAAGAGGTCATCTATTCGCGACATTGGGTACCTATTTTTCACTGTAGCATGGTTCAGGTCCTTGTAATCCACCCCAAGGTGAGACACTGGGCCTTATTAGCCCTAAGTCCAGTAACTCTTTCAATTGCATTTGCAACTCACAAAGTTCTGGCACTGTCATCTGATACGGAGTCTTGGAAATTGGTTCTGCACTAGGTTTTATCTCAATAGTAAAATCGAGCTCCCTCTCAGGAGGTAACCCTGGTAACTCGTTCGAAAAAACATCTTTAAACTCTGACAATACTGGGTATTGATCTAAGAAGGGTCATTTTCTTTCACTCACTACATCCACTACATATAGTCGACACCCTTGCCTCATGCACCGCTTAACCTTCATAGTTGAAATAAAGCATAGAGACACCTTTCTCCATACACCCTGGATCTCTACTGGCCTTCCTTCGTTGTCAACACAAAAGCAACCTTTTTGCGAAACAATCTCCCATAGCTCGATGGGATTCTAACCAATCCATTCCAATGATTAGGTCATATGAACCAAGAGCAGTAACCTAAACCTTCAACCTGGTAGTACATCCTCCCACGTCTACTATACAATTATCAACGCTAGGTCCTACCACTTGTTTTCCCCCCGAAGCCATCTCGACTTGTTTAAAGTCATCGTGCTCGTAGGCTGCCAACCCACTCTTTTCTAATGCAGATGGTGAAATGAAACTATCTGTAGCACCATAATCAAATAAAATCTTTACATTGATATAATTTAGCATACCTGATGACTCCAACACCATGGATTGATGTTCTGCCTGGCAATTTTTAACCGCTGCATAAATCTAGCGGCTGCTACTAGCTCTTCCCATCGGGGCCTTTCCTTCTCTATGCACAAATCCTGATTGTAATTCTGGGCAGTCATGCTAGTAATGGGGTCCTCCGCACCCCCAACAGGTAACACAGGATTGAACCTGCACACTGTTATGTGACTGTCTCTGAAATGAGTTCCTTCCCCTAGAACCCCTGCCCCTACTAGCTACTCCCCGATATGGTCGTGGACTTGCCTATTTCGTTGGTGATGAATGGGATGTTGCACTTGCTGCCATTAAAATCCATGTGGCTACTGTCCTTGGTGCAACTCTATTACCATATGGAGGTGGCCTTGAGCCCCCTCCCCTGGGAAATGTCCTAGGGGCCTTCCCCACGAATCCAGGATGATGCAGAAAGGTCGGTCTCGTACCTCCAGTTAAGTTCATGTGTTCCTCCGCATAATGCACATTTTCCACTGCTTATGCTACTGAAGACGGTTTCCACATCCGCACCATAGCCCTTATCTTAGGGTTTATTCCATAGACAAAGCGTTCTGCCTATTGTTGGTCATTATCCATATATGAAACATATCTGACCAATTCCATAAACCTGATATCATATTCTTCTATGGTTCTATTTCCCTGTACTAAGGCATGAAACACTCCTACCTGTTGTTCCTCATAGTAAGCTGGCAGATATTTCCTTCGGAACCTCTCCTCGAAAAGTTCCCAAGATACCGTGTCTAGGGTAAGATGCAGTTTCCTTTCAAGGTTGCCCCACCAGTTCAAGGCACTGTCTCTCAACTGAAAAATCACTATCTTCGCCTTTGAAGTGAATGCATAGTCTCTTAAGGCAAAACACCTGGGCATGCCTTCCAACCATGCCTAGGCATGTTCACTGGCACGACCCTTGGCAAACTCCATAAGTTTGATCTTCTACAGTTCTCTAGTAATGTCTTTAGGTGGAGGTCCTCCCCCTAAATCCCTCAACGCTTCTGGATTACTTGTTCTAGATGGTGGGGGCTTCACTTTGATCCCTGCTGGTTGACGCCCCTTTAAAGTCTCATTTATGGCCTCCAAAGAGCGCAGTATGAGAGCTAGTTCAGGCGATGGTGGTGGCGACGCTGGTGGTCCCTGCGAAGATGCCCCTCTGCCTCGATTTCCTTGAGTCCTAACCATCCTGTATGATTTAACCTGCATCAACCAAAGTTGCTAGGGTGAGTTCAAGGACGTTTCACATTTGCGCAACTTAAACTAGAAAACATGGTTAGGCGTAAGTTTTTTTTTACTTGTCTGTAAACAGACATTACTCTCTTTAGGGGAAATTGGCTAGGTTAGGGTTAAGCGTCTAAGCTTGGTGTCATTGCCTAAGAAAAATACTGACTCTCTCGCCTGGTAGCTATGCTAGCTTTGCACCATACTCACCAATTTCTCTAACTTTCCTTCCTAGTGCGCATGAAGCCCCCTCTCGCTTATCTTGGTCTAAGTCCTTATACTTTGCATTTAAAACTAATCAAGGTGGTTTAAAACCTAATGTTGATTAATTATTAAGAAGTAATAAGTTAATCACCTTAGTTTTAAACCTATATAAGTTTAAACCTACATTTAAATTATATAATTTAAATCTTTAAATCTTTAAAACTAAGGTTTAAAACTTTAATCTTTAATACTATATATTTAAATCTTTAATTTAAAACATATATAATAACTTAAACCTTTAATTTAAAATATATAGTTTAAATTATTATTAAATTAATTTAAATCATATAATTTAATTTTTTAATTTAATATATATATGTAATTTAAATGTTTAAATTTAAATCTTTAAAATTATTATTAATCTAAAGATTTAAATTACATAATTTAAATATATATTTACCTAATTTAAATATTTACAATAATTAAAGCAATGGTAAATAATAAATTAATTTTAATTAATTATTATATATATATTTTTAAACTAACAAAAAAATAATTAAAAAAAAAAAACAAATTACAAATTATTACAAAAAAAAATTAAAACAATAATAAAAAAAATTAATTTGAAACAGGCATCGTGGGTTCAACAACCGACTTGAATGCCTAGAGCAAGGGTTTCATACTCGCTTCATGTTTTGTCCCCTGGCTCGGCTCGGCTCCTACCTTGTGTCTTGGTGCATGGTCTGCGAGCTTGGCTCCTGCAGCTCCTCCCTATGGCTTGGTGCATGGCTCTGGTGCTTTGGGCGTTGGCTTGTGACCTGCATATTGAATAGTTGGATAATGAAGTATGCTTTGTTTTTTTAGATTTCGCCCGGTAGAATATTCATATCGATGTCCAGCCAGAATCACTTAGCAATCGTTTGATGAGCCCACACAAGTAGAGCACATCATGTGAATGCACCCTCCGTTCCTACTCCTGCATTCGGTTTTGTACGTTCGTTTAGCCTTGGCATTCCCAGCATTCAGACACCTACCATAGTATTCGTCTTTTTGTTCAATGATTCTTTCCATTACAGGTTCCGACATGCAATTTTATGCTTTTACGTTCTCTCTG
>ML776550.1:2506845-2535765 GCA_009831015.1 Picea engelmannii
GGAGTGCGCATCTTTGGGGCCCATGTGGGCTCTCCTCCTCGTGAACGGATTCTTGATACATGGGGCTCTTGTGTGATGTTTTGACTATCGACTTAGCATATGTAAATATTTGAAATTGGAGATTTAGCATAGTCCAATATTTTATTTACTATTTCATATTTTCTTAACTTTATTATTTGATATTATATTTTTTATTTATTTACTATTCAGTTTGCACTTCAGCAATGCTTGCCTTCAGCTTAATTCTGTTTGTGTCTACAGTTAGAAGCATTGCAAGATATAACATTTCAAACATAACATGAAAAGTGAAACAAACGGTATAGGCTACCCTATGGAAAAGACTCATAGACGGTGTTTGCTTATAACCTTTGTTTATTAACAATATTATGAACATTTGTTGGTTTCTAGGTTTGAAATATGCAATTGTTGTTTATGTAAATTTTCAAAAGCACAGTTGATTAATAACTTCCGCTACTGCGGAAGAACTGAATTTCTTTGATGCAAAACACCCCTTAAAGGTTCCAATCATTAAGAGTCAACTGGGGCATCTAGCAACTTATAAAAAAATGGTTTGGGTGTCAAAGTTGGTTGTGAATAACTAAAAGAAGTTGTTTAAATTTCTAGGTGGGTAGGTAGGCCCTTGTCTCCAGATTTTAAACCAGGGCTCTGATACCATGTGTAAGGTCTCTGTCCCCACAGAGCCTTATAAAACACAAGTTAAAAATAGGGAGTAGATAAATGTTATTCTGTACAGTTTAATCTTCATCATTTAACCATAATTTATTCAGCATAAATTAAATTTATTAACATCATGTAAATAAACTTACGTAACAACCACATAACACAACATATTCATGAAAATGCATACCTCTGTCTGATGTTATTTCTCCAATCTCCGTCTGTCCTCGCTGCTGCTCTGCCCAAACTCTGCCCAAAACTGAATCTGTCCTCTCTGCCAGCTAGGAATAGAGCCTATCCGGCTCCCTAACTCCAGGATTCTATGAGGATTCCTAGCCCCGAAGCCCAAAACTCCCAGCAACCGATGCACCCCTATAATAGTCCACCCAAACTCCAAACCAGAAAATACAAAACTAGAAAACACATACAGTCCCTAATCTCCAAATGTTGCTTTCTTCCCCCAAATTTCCAAAAGTCCTCCCGAATGCCTCTGCCCCTTCATATCCTGCTCCCCATTCACCACCTCCTACCCTCATTTAAAGCCACCCACCTTATCCCTCCATGCAATACCCTATCCCTCCATTCATTTCCTTATCCCTTCATACGTAAAGTTTTCTAATAATAAATTAAAAGTTATTAAGCCTTTAATTCGTTATTCAAACATTAAATGTGTTAATTAATCAATTAATTAATTAATCAACATACATTAAACAATAATTAATTAATTAATATTATTGATAAATAATCATTATTTAACTAATACACATTAGGAGAGTTAATTATTTAGTTAATTATACTTGATAAACCTTAAGAAACTATTTAACTAGGGTTGTTACATGATACCAGAGCTAAGCTCAAGAGAGCATCTTTCACAAGAAGAAGAAAAACGTCATTGTTGTCGTACATGAAAATTAGGGATTTTTATTGAAGAGGAATTTCAGCGCAAGAGCCATCTAGAAAAGTGTGCCCTAGCCCAAGGAAGTCTTTGGCACCTTCAATGCACCTTTTCAATGGTTAGATCTCCTAGAAAGTGAAACCCTAGTTTTCTCCAGTACCAGAAGTACCAAAAAACCAAAAGTACAAGAGTATCAGAAGTACCAGAAAACCAGAAGCACCAGTCCATAAATCCACTGGTCAAGTTTGACAGCGTAAAATTTGGATTTTTTGTAATCTGAACACACCAGGCTACTTGCCTCAGCTAATCTCACCTCCTGGTAAGTTCAAAATTCAATTTTGAGCACTTTCATTTTTTGGTCATTTTCTTAGCTCTAGGTAAAAGATGTCCGCAAGCACTAAGCTTCTTGACAAGCTATAAGGTGTGGAAAACTTCCATGCTTGGAAGTTTAGTATTGGACTCATTCTTGAAGATAATGACCTAGCAATATTTGTTAAAGAATATGTACCGGAACCCGTCAATGTTGCAGCTAAAGCACAACACCAAAAGGACACAATTAGGGCCAAAAGAATCATTGCAGATTCTATCAAAGATCACTTGATTCCTCAAGTGTCGTCAAATAAGACTCCAAAAGAAATGTTTGATGCCCTAACCAAATTATATGGAGGAAAGAACATAAATCAGAAGATGAATCTAAGAACTCAACTCAAGAATACTAGGATGCAGAAAGGAGAATCAATCCAGGAATATTTCTCCAGAATATCAGAACTCAAAGAATAACTAGAAGAAATTGGAGATATTGTAGACGAAGATGAACTCATAGTGATGACCCTTAATTGTCTCAGAAGACCTTGGGATGCATTCATCTAAACTATTTTTGCCAGAAAGGAGAAACTACAATTTGACAGTCTTTGGAAAGAATGTATTCAAGAAGAATTAAGGGTAGCTAACCGAGAAGCTTTACTATCAAGAGATGAAGATCAAGCCCTAGCTACTCACACTAAAGGAGGAAGAAAGAAGTCTTACTTCTAGAAAGAAACTTATAAGGAGTCTCAAACCCAAAACAAATTCATACATAAAGAATCTCAACCAAGGAGATTCCAGAAGTTTCAGAAAGGACAAAGAAAAGGAAAATATTTCTCATCCTACCAATGTTACCATTGTGACAAGATGGGACATATTGTGAAACATTGTCCAACTAGACGAGAAGAATACAAGAAGAAAAACAAGAGGTATCATGCCCATGCAGTTGAAGATGAAGAGCCACCCACAAAGATGATAAAAAAATGAATTGAACACTATGTCTTAATCTCGGCCTTCTCAGGATCAATATCACCTGGTGAGGACACATGGCTCATTGATAGTGGTGCTTCCAAGCACATGACGGGTCAAAGAGACATTCTCTCTTGCCTTTCAAAAAATATTTTTTCTCAAAAAGTTACACTTGGAGATGATTATCAATACCCCATCAAGGGAGTAGGAGAATCAAATTACAAGCTTAATTCAGAAACTCCAATGAAGATGAAGGATGAACTCTGTGTACCAGGTTTGACAAAGAACTTACTCTCCATATAAAATTTAGAAAAAAAAAGGCTCCAAAGTTTCCTTTATAGATGGAGAAGTTCTTATGTGGGCCAAGGGAAAAACCATGGAAGAAGCAATTATTATTCGAAAAGAAGGTGGCTTGTATAAGCTAAAGGGTAACTCAAAAGTAGTCATGACCCACTCCATTGAGAATCCATGTGAACTTTGGCATAGAATATTAGCCCACATCAACTACAAGGCATTACCATATGTAAGAAAGGCAGTCACAGGTCTACCGGAGCTCAAGGTTGATCATGAAGGTGTGTGAAATGGATGTTCACAAGGGAAGAACATCAAGAACCCTTTTCCAAAGAGACACAGTAAAGCAAAAGGAGCCCTAGAACTCATTCACTTAGATGTGTGTGGCCCAATGCCATCATCCTCCATCAGTGGGTATGTATACTATGTATATTTTATTGATGACTGTTCTCATAAAACCTGGGTTTACTTTTTGAAATCAAAAGATTAAGTATTCAATAAATTCAAGGAATTCAAAGACTTGATAGAGAATCTTTCTGAAAGAAAGATCAAGATACTCAGGTCAGATAATGGAGGATAATGCACCTCAAAAGAGTTTGTAAAATTTTGTAAAGATGTTGATATCAAGAGGGAGCTGACCACTCCCTACAATCCTCAACAAAATGGTGTAGCAGAAAGAAAGAATAGAACTATAATGGAAGCAGTGAAGACCATGATCCATGATCAAGATATTCCAATGTGCTTATGGGAAGAAACAAAAAAAACAATAGTATATGTGTAGAACATATTGTCCCATAGTGCACTTGGGTTTAATACCCTAGAAAATATTTTCTTTGGAAAGAAGCCAAAAGTAAGCCATCTCAAAATATTTGGCTGGCCAGTATTTGTACATATTCCAAAAGAGAAAAGAACCAAGCTGGACCCTTCAGGAAAGAAGGGAATATTTGTTGGATACTGTGAGGTCTCCAAGGCATTCAGAATTTATATACTAGGTTACCATCATATTGAGATCAACAGGGATGTAACCTTTGATGAAGATGCAACACTCAATATATCAAGAAGATGTCAGCTTGAATAAGTATATGAAGAGGAACCTGTAGCTCCCAGAGTTGCAAAACCAGTGAGGGAAGTCATAGCTTCCCCTGATGAGGATATTATAGAATATCATGAAATAGTAGAATCTCAAGAACCTCCCCATATGACGATCTCCCACAAGCGAAAGACAACTTGGGCAAGGGAGCTTATTCAATATGGAGAGAAGTATGGTGTCCGTGAAGGAACCATGAGACAAGTGAAGAAACCAAAGCCATTCTCCAATTATATGGATTTGATGTGTGATCTCTTAGAGAAGGAGCCTACCTTCTTTGAAGAATCCATTCAGAAGAAAGAATGGGTAGATGCCATGACAAAAGAATACCAATCCATTATAAATAATGATGTATGGGAAATAGTTCCCAGACCGGAGAGCAAGGATGTGGTATCTTCCAAATGGATTTTCAAAATAAAACATGTTGTTGATGGAAGTATTGAAAAATATAAAGCAAGGTTTGTTGCTCGTGGATTCACTCAAAAGGAAGGCATTGACTATGAAGAAATTTTTTCTCTTGTAGCCAGATACACTTCGATCAGAACCATCATAGCCCTTGAAGCTAAGATGAAGTGCAAGTTACACCAGATGGATGTGAAAACTTCCTTCTTGAATGGTGACATTGAAGAAGAAGTGTATATAGAACAACCTCAAGGATTTGAAGTTGAAGATAGGAAGACTCATGTCTGCAAGTTGAAGAAGGCTTGGTACGGATTGAAGAAAGCTCCTAGAGCTTGTTATGGAAGGATTGACAGTTTTCTGATGAGCTTGGGCTTTACCAAGAGTAAAGCAGATTCTAACCTTTACTTCAAAGTTATGAATGATAAGCATGTTATATTTTTGTTGTATGTGGATGACTTATTCTTAACTGGAGAAGAAAATCTCATCCCTAAATGTAAGAAGAAGCTCGATGCAGAATTTGAGATGAAAGACCTTGGCCTAATGCACTATTTCTTAGGTCTTGAGTGTTGATATTATGGTAGCTACGGGAGGTATTTACCTCCACGTGTGAACCTAATGATAATATAATACTCCAGGAAGAAAGAAGAAACCCTAATGAGTTGGCTAATAACCCTAAAAGACTTGTCGGCTCAAGAAGATAATTTATATTAGGTTATTAGCCTCCAAGAGAAGAAGTTGGCCATAAATAATAATAATATATTGAACAAACAGGTACCCAAAAGGAGAAGTCAGCCCCAGTAAGTCTTCTAGAACCACTATAAATACAGGGCATTAGTTTCTCATTTGACACATCACAACAGTTGCAGAGAGCCAATTCTGCGTAGTGTAGTTGCAGTCTTGTGCACAGGTTTGAGGAGAGCTGTTGGTTCATCTACTACAACTATCAGTTCTGTTTTGGCTTGGACTATCTCTTGGCTAGGTTTTGGAACATATGATAAGTCTTTGTTGACGCGTTATCCTTGGGGGAAGGTGTTCTACCTTTTGTTTGGCTATATAGCCTAGGGTTTGCTTCCGGACTAATTCTCTATCAAGGTTAAGGTGCTTGGAGGGTGGATTCAACCTATGGTTGGGTAACAAGGGTATTGTCAATGGTAAAATGAGAACACATATTTCATATTCTAACAGGTTATGGGCCCACACCTCTTTCATTCAGTCTAAACATTGGAAGGAAACATGGCCTTAGGATATTGAGCTCGCTGAGGAACTGCCGCTAGGGTTACTAGTAGAAGCAACTTCCAAGACACTGCATCTAGGGTTACTAGCAGGTGCAGTTGCATAAACCCTAATCCTCTTATTGAGGCACCTTAAGTGAAAGGATTGACCTAATCTCTGGATAGATCAGTGCACTCTATCCTAGCGCATCTCCTGATACTCTCAGCAAGCCAAGACGTGAAGTTTGAGTTTGTGGTCAAATCTAGGGTTTGACCAAGCCAAAGAAGCCATGACTTATTCTATGAAGTCATAGAACAAATTATATGGAGCCTCTAAATTTAGAGCATGGAAGATAAGGATTGACCTCATCCTTGCCAAGAATAAAGTGTTGGATATCGTGAAAGGAAAGATCGTGAAGCTAGAGTTTGAAGAAGGAAAAGAGAAGGAACCGCAGAACGTTGCAGCTATGGAGAATTTCAAAGACAGTGATATCAATTCCATGAGTATCATAGTGGAATCTATAAAAGACCACTTGATACCCTACATCTCCCATATTTACTCATCAAAGAATATGTATGATGCCCTAACAAATATCTTCTCAGTCAGAAACATTGGACAAGTTATGAGACTGAAGAATGAGCTCTGTGACATGAAGATGAATGATGAGGATAGCATAACATCATATTTTGTGAGAATATCTTAGTTAAGAGATCAACTACAAGCTATTGAAGAGATCATCTCAGAGAAGGAGTTGGTAAACATAGTATTCAATGGTCTTCCCAAGACGTGGGATGCATTTGCTGCAAGCATGAACACAACAAAGGAGCATCTGAAATTTGAAGAACTTTGGACTTGTTGTGCTCAAGAAGAATCAGGGATTAGTGCAAAACAAAAACCCCAAAAGAAGTACGATGATCAAGCCTTCACAACAAGATTCAAGAACTTCAAGAACAAAAGGAAGTTTGGTTCAAGGAGGAAGCCAAATCAAGAGAAAGACATTTTAGAAGTACAATGCTTCAACTATCAAAAGTATGGTCACTACAATAATCATTGTCCCGAGTTAAAGAAAAGGAAGGAGAAACACAAAACATCGATTGCCGAAGAAAAGGAACCCACAAAGAAGGCTAAACAGGATGGAAGAGACTTCTTCTTCTAAAGGTAACAAAACTCTTCTTATTTCTTGTACATATCTTGTCTGTATTGTCTCTGTACATATCTGGTATATCTATCTCTTGGAAGATAATGTATTCCAAGAAGAACTATACCTATGGAAGAAAAACAAGATAAGAATGGATATCATTAGATAATACACATGAAAGGATGAAATACAAATCATGTGGAAGATATTGAAAGATAAGCCGAATCAATCATGAAGAGACTTAGAAGAAGAAAAGACAGAAAAAAGTTAGCAATCAAGAGGAAATTGGAAAAAAACTTATGACGTTTTGTAGAAGACAACAAGGCGGAAGCATGGACTCTGTTAGACAAGAGAGCGAATTATATATTGCAGAAGACAATAAAGATGCATATGGAAGCATGCTATCTGTTAGATGGAGGGAGCCAATTATATGCACTCTTACATGAAGCAAGGATTAGGAGGGAGCTAATCCTATGATCCATTGAAGATGATGAAGTATATATCCATGGTAGTAACCATGAAAGATAGTATGTGTTCAGTTCAATATCAGAAGAAGTTTTCTTCGAAGAGAAGCCTTAAAGAATCCCTGGTTTTCCATTCATATCCGTGATCCTATGATGAAAGGAAGAAGTGGAATCTCTAGGGCATGGAATCTATAAGAAACTCCATGGAGCCGAGAACTAAAGAAACACATGAATATTCCAAGAAAGAAAGAGAAGCCAGAACAACCAGTCATTGTATCAAAAATCACAAGATTGTTAGCATGATGTAAACTCAATAAAAGCAATCAAGTAGAGGAACTGAAAGTCGTGATGAAGAACAATGTATGGAAGACTTATGAATGAAAGCATTGCGAGATCCAAAATTAGAGGTTCTCCCAGATGGAGGGAGAAGAATATGATGATTACTTGTTCTAGTAAACCAGACTTATCTCTACATGAGTCATTATATCATCCGCAACATCCATGAGTTGGAGTTCTACATCAGATGAATGCAAAGAATGTTCTCCAGATAAATTGAATAAAGATCAATCTCAAGACTTTGAGGCATACTAGAAAGAGACCCCTGTATGCAGATAGAAGAAGATAACTTGGTGGAGAACCTCTAGTGCACAGCATAAGCATGGTGAAGATTTCCTATAACATCAAGATGATTACTCAGTATATTAGATCTCATGATGATAGAAGAAGTGCCACATGGATATGTTCCAGTTTTCCAACAATGATATACTCTATTGTTCAGAGCTACATAAAGCCTTCATAGAAAATCAGTGTTCCAAACTAAAGTACATTTGAAATCAAGCATTACATTATCTGTGATGAAGTCTAGAAAGGAGAAAGTGGTTCTCCAATATGTATCTCCACAGATGAGTAGATAAGAAGACATTTTGGTAAAGCCTCTATCCAAGATGAAAGAGTTTGCGTACTCAAGCTGGAGCTCATGGAAACTAATTCCTTATTGAAAAGGGAAGAATACTGCCAGGTTGCGAGGGAGCACTAAAAATATTATTGAAGACATTCATTTTCAAGATTGAAAAATAGTCCATCTTGGACAGATGCTTTCCTGTTTGGAAAGTGGATTGATATTTCTGATGGACAACAATTTTCCCATTGTGGTTAACATGGGAAATGGTCCAGATTGTTGATGTATCATAGAAAATGACTTCCCATTGTGGTTAACATGGGGAGTGGTCTAGGGAAGTCTCTCTTCTTAAGGATTACTCAAGAAGATTGGCTCGCCTCGCAGGACAATGATTTCTCATTGTGGTTAACATGAGGAATGGTCTGTTTTAGAGGTTGATGCAAGACAATCTTTTCCTCTTGTGGTTAATAGAGGAAATGGTCTGGACAAACATTCCTTAGGTTTTATACATTTTCTCCATGGTGCACTTTGATTAGTGTAGGAGGAATGGCCTAGGGTGGGGAATGGTCCAGGCTCAACAATTAGGGACAAACATTCCTTAGGGTTTATACATTCTCTCCAAGGTGCACTTTGATTAGTGTAGGAGGAATGGCCTAGGGTGGGGAATGGTCCAGGATCAACATTCCTTAGGGTTTATACATTCTCTCCAGGGTGAACTTTGATTAGTGTAGGAAGAATGGCCCATGGTGGGGAATGGTCTAGGTTTAGAAGACAGGACAATTATTCTTCCTTGCTTGAGAAGAATAGTCCAGATATCTCATTGTTTTACTCTGAGGGTAGATATTCTTTCAGATCTCACAGATGTGAGTGAAATATTGGCCCAGATGATTCAGTTTATATCATAACATTGTTTCTGTGCAGGTTTCTATCATATGTTTGTTATGAAGACTACATGACAGTAGATGTATACTACTGTGGTGGATATGTTCCACTGTTCGTGACTATATGTTGTTGATCAAGTACTTGTGTGTTACTTGGTGTGGTAGTGTACCACTGGATTGTAGTTATGTACTACTATGGATAGACACATTTGTGTTCTATTTTTTTTATGATTTCCTTGAAGACTATCAGCAGTTTATTGAAGATAATCATAAGCCAAAAGAATGATGAACATAGATTTTTCAGACGGAAAATGGTTCAGAGCATTTACCCTTTTAGATTAGAAGAATGGGTTTTGTATCACTCTGTGGAGTGAGCATCATGTCTGATTACTCAGATAGAGTATGGTTTCGAGAGATGATGCAGTTGATGACACTGATGATGATGATGGTGCTCATGATCTAGTCCATACAACTATGTTGATGCTACCGGGTGAATGGTATGTTTTTGTGCTCAAGACCATTACCTATAATACCTCCCTAGCTAGGAGGGAGTGTTGATATTATGGTAGCTACGAGAGGTATTTACCTCCATGTGTGATCCTGACGAGAATAGAATACTCTGGGAAGAAAGAAGAAACCCTAATGGTTGGCTAATAACCCTAGAAGACTTGTCGGCTCAAGAAGATAATTTATATTAGGTTATTAGCCTCCAAGAGAAGAAGTCGGCCATAAATAATAATAATATACTGAACAGACAGGTACCCAGAAGGAGAAGTCGGCCCCAGTAAGTCTACCAGAACCACTATAAATACAGGGCGCCAGTCTCTCATTTGACACATCACAGCAGTTGCAGAGAGCCATTTTTGCGCAGTGTAGTTGCAGGCTTGTGCGCAGGTTTGAGGAGAGCTACCAGTGCAGCTGCTGCAACTATCAATTATGTTTTGGCTTGGACTATCTCTTGGATAGGGTTTGGAACAACTGATCAATATTTTTTGATGCACTATCCTTGGGGAAAGGTGTGCTACCTTTTGTTTGGCTATCTAGCCTAGGGTTTGCTTTCAGAGTGATTCTCTGTCAAGGTTAAGGTGCTCGGAGGGTGGCTTCGGCCTATGGTTGGGTGACAAGGGTATTGTCAATGGTAAAATGAGAACACATCTTTCATATTCTAACATTGAGGTATGGCAGAGCTCAGAGATGATCTTCCTTAACCAAGGGAAGTATGCAGTTGAAATACTGATGAAATTTGATATGTTGGAGTGCAAGTCCATGAATACAACCATGGAATCAAAGTTGAAGCTCCTAGTTGACTCTTCATCAGAATTGATTAATGCTACACTATATAGACAGATCATTGGATCATTAATATATCTGACGAACACCAGGCCATATATCTGTTTTTTTGTGAACACCTTGAGTTAGTTTCTGGTAGAACCTAGACATGTTCACCTAGTTGCTGAAAAACATGTGATGAGGTACCTTAAGGGTACATTAGATTGTGGTCTCAGTTATGATGGAGATCATGAATTTAGATTGAGTGGATATACTGATTCAGATTGGGATGGAAGTGTCTCTGAAAGAAAGAGCACTTCAAGATGTTATTTTAGTCTGGGGTTAGCCATGATCTCATCGCAAAGTAGGAAGCAATCACGCATTGCTCTCAACACAGAAGAAGCATAATACATTGTTGCTTGTTCTACCAGTTGTGAAGCCATATGGCTTCAGAATTTGTTGGCAGGTCTATTCGATCTAGAGATGGAAGCAACCTTGATCCTCTGTGATAACCAGAGCTGCATAAAGATGACAAAGAACCCAGTTTTCCATGACAAGTCAAAGCACATAGAGATCTGATATCATTACATCCATGACATGGTGCAGAGAGGAGCCATAAAGCTCCAATATGTTAGCATGGATGAACAGGTTGCTGATGTTTTTAGCAAGCCTCTATCTCATGTAAATTTTGAGCGCTTTCGAGATAAGCTTGGTTTAGTTCGTAAAGACCTCCCTTGAAAGGGGGAGTAGTATTGTGATGCCAACTCCATGATGATGATGTGTCAGCTTAGTGTTGTGATGCCATCCTCGTGTTGATGATGTGCCAACCTTGTGCTATGATGATGTGTCATCCTAGTGCTGTGATTCTAGCCTTGTGTTGATGATGTGCTAGCCTCATGTTGTGATGATGTGCCAGCCTAATGTTGTGATGCCAAGCTCATGATGATGATGTGCCAGCCTCATGTTGTGATGATGTGCCAACCTCATGTTGTGATGATGTTTCTAGTCTCGTACTGTGATGCCAACTTCATGCTACTGATATTGTGTTGCCAGTCTCATACTATGATGTTAGTTTCATGTTGATGATATTGTGTTGCCAGTATCGTACTATGATGCCAACTTCATGTTGTAATGCCACCTTCATGTTGAAGACTCTCAGCCTAGTGCTGATGTTGATGATGCTCCAGCCTTTGTTTTGTGTTGTTGATGCTATTGATGATGAGAAAAACTTTCGATGATTTACAAATACACCAGTCAGTGTTCCAAGATGTTGTTGATGAGGTTTCCCTCTTTCTCGCCTGATGTTGTTGTAGAATATCCTTCTTGTTAAGGGGGAGTGTTGAAATATTGTAACTTCAAAGAGTATTCTATTTATTATAGATGTATTTTTCATTAGATTAATCCACTTTTGTGGATTGATGATGTTGGGAATTGTAAATGACCAAATCCCCTTTTGTTGATTGGTCAAACCCTAATTGTAATAAGAAAAATAAGAAGTCATCCCCTAGAATTAATTAAGGTGGTTCTAACCACTAAGAAAGAGAAGTCAACCCTACTAGTGAAAAGACTCTTTGTTTTAGCTCCTACCAGATTGTATAAATAAAGGAGTCCAGCGCCTCATTTGTTCACTCACTCACTTGATCACCAGAGAACAAGTTTGGAGCTGCAATTGGAGAAGAAGGAAGAGAGAGAGAGGCACATTACTTGGAGAGGACTTTTTGTGTTGTTTGGTTTAATCTCTTGGCATTGTATTGGCTATCTATATTAAGGAATTTTTTGTTGGGTTTTCTCCCCCATGAGGGTTTCCCAGGATAAATGATGTGTCTTGACGCAACCGCGCAACCCAGCTCGGACACATCCGCTCCCACCAGGACCTTCCTCTATTCTCGGCCCGAAGAAATCAAGGGTTCTCCTAACTCCCTATCAGGAATTTTCCTACCCACAGATTCTCTTATCTCGCGATCCCCTTCCTTAACTCCTCGGAGGATCAGAACTCGTGACTTCGCGAGCCCAACGATTGAGCACTACACCCTTGGATCCCCGAGATCCGATATGTCATTCAACGCTGACTTCCCCTTTTCTTCTTTTAGGATCTCACTCCCTCGCATATTCGCTACCCGCGATACCAAACTTTTGGTTCTCCAACCTCCGATACTCGAGGTACCAAAACTCCGATGCGCACATGTGACTTGACTCATCCACACTCATCACTTCTATCGGGACTTCCATGCTATCGCGACCTCGCTCCCTTGCGACTTCGCTTCTCACGAGGTCGAGTCACTTCTATGTCAACTCCCGATATCCAAGGTGCTGAAACTCGCGACCTTGTTCCCTCGCAACTTCGTGACTTCTGTGGCCAAGTTATCGAGCATTTTCTCGCTAGGTCTCGATGCACGATCCCTTGTATGGATCCAACGGTCCTCCCGTGATCCAGATCCAACAGTTATTTACCCCCTCGCTCCTCGCATCCTCGTGACTCTGAATACCCAATGCTTGGCTCTCACCCTATGAGCTCCCGAGTTCACGAGATCTCTGGATCTCTGACACCTGTCCTCTTCAAATGGACGGCTCACATCCTTCTCTCCCCTTTGTGTCCTCGCACCTCGTGACCTTTTACGCCAATTTCTCAACCCTTCCACTAACGAGTTCCCGAGATGTGAGGTGCCACCTGTCCACTTGCCAACTCCTATGGATCCACACTGTCCTCGGAGTAGTCGAGATCTCACTCCTCGCAATCTCGCGACTCTCCTTACTAAACTTAGGACACTTTCCTCACGAGGTCCCGATAGGAGATCTCGTGAACAATCCAATGGCTCTGACCGACTTGGATCAACGGCGTTGCCCCTCCTGAGATTTAAATCCTCTCCACGCCTGCACTGTAACTACCTTGCACTTCTGGGAGATCCAATGGTTCTCGGAACCTCGTGAAATATTTTCCAAATATTATGTCCGTTCGTTCTCCCCTTGAGGATCCTGCGAAATAAAGAAGTGTCTCTCCTCGAGACTCGTTTTCTCTCCCTTCAACCTGCGACACTTTCCTTTGACTTCCACCGGCAACTTCCCTACACTTATCCTTCAGTGAGTTCAAAGTTCTATTCCTCCTGAGATTTTCCACTCTGATTCTTTAGAGGAACTTATGCGCACTCCTTGTGGCAATCATTCAACAACTCCCAAGTGTTGAATCCCTTCGACTCTGCGCACTTCCTGCAACAACAATCTTTGATTCCTTTCTCAGATTAACAACTGAGACTTCTTCTTCAGCCTGCGCACTCTTTTGCACGGCTTCAACACTCAAATCAACTTCTTGGCAAATGAGAACAAAGGTTAAACTACTGAGCCTTCATAAACGCACTCCTTGCGGATGAATTCAACTGCACACTTTGCAGGAATCTCCTGGCTCAGATAGAGAAACAATTGAAACTCAGTCCATCTCCTCTTCAAACTTTAGTTTGAAACATGAAATCACATACACAACATCTACAAAGCAAATGCATAACAGAAAACAAACATTCCTGAGCATATCAACAATACACAGAGAAACCAACATGACCCATGAATTTGAATCAAAACTTTCTTCTATTAATTCAAATGCCTGTACATGGGTGTTCTTCCTACAATATTATCTTCTTTCTCTGCTCTTCTCCTGAATGCTTGATTACCAATATTACAATGCACAATGAGGGTGTCTATATCCGTTTTCCCTATCGAACTCTAAACTATCAAATCTAGACTTAAAATCCTATCTACCAGCATTAAATCTAGTAAATGCCTCCTATCTACCAAAGGATGAGAGCTTAAAGGCTCAAGGTCCAATACAATACATAGATGCGCCTTCATAATTGGTTCCTTAAATACTTGTGCTACAATCCCAAAGCACTTCAAAAATTTGGGTTTGTTTGTCTAGCTAATTTTCGCTTGATGTGTTGGCTCGCTTGATGAGTTGGGGATGCTCTTGCATCATACTCCTCGACTTGAAAACTTTCATGGGCTCCTGTCCATGAGCTCTTGCATGGTCTGTCCATGCTTTTGAATTTCTGCTTCAGTCTCCCAGCTGGCATCTTCCACTGGGTGGTTCTTCCATTTGACCAGATATTCGAAGTATTGCTTCCGCCTGGTCTTTTTGCTCACTCTCTTGTCCAGTATACGCTCCATCTGTGGATTTTCTGCAATCGGCATCTGCTTTTGCCACTGGATTTCTGGTTGTTCATCACTTCTAGCTCTTGCTTCCTTAGCCTTATAGGGATATAAGTCTGAGACATTGAATGTCAGAGATATTCCGATCTCATCCGACAACTCAATTTGATAAGCATTTTCTCCTAATTTCTTCAAGACTCTACATGGCCCAATTTTCTTCATTTTTAGCTTGTTGTATGTTCCTCTCGGGAACCTTTCCTTCCTCAGGTGTGCCAGAACTAGATCACCAAATTCGAATTGAAGTTGTCTCCGATGTTGATCCGCTTTGTGCTTATATTCCTGGTTTGATTCCAACAATCGCTGCTTTACCCTGCTGTGAAGTTCTTCCATTGCCTCTGCGAATTCTTCAGTGCTTGCGCTCTTGGTCAATATCTGATCTGAATCCCTCAGTTCAGATACTCCTCTCGATTTCCTGCCGTATACAATCTCAAATGGACTTTTGCCTATGCTCCTGTTCACTGAGTCGTTGTATGCAAACTCTGCTTGTGGCAACACATTGTCCCAACTGTTGTGGTGCTCTGTCACCAAGCTTCTTAGAAAATCTCCAAGACTTCTATTTACCACCTCTGTTTGTCCATCTGTCTGAGGATGATAGGAAGAACTAAACATCAATTTAGTTCCCATCTTCTTCCAGAGTGTCCTCTAGAAATGTCCAATGAATTTTGTATCCCTGTCTGATACTATGCTTCTGGGTAACCCATGAAGTCTAACGATCTCTTTGAAGAAAAAATTTGCGATATGAGTCGCATCGTTGGTCTTCTGGCATGGAATAAAATGTTCCATTTTGGAAAACCTGTCAACCAACACAAAGATCGAATCATGTCCTCTTTGCGTCCTTGGTAACCCTAGTATGAAATCCATGCTGATTTCATCCCACGGCCTCTCTGGTATGGGTAATGATTGATAGAATCCCACATTCTGCCTCCTGCCCTTTGAATGCTAGCAAATTCTACATCTGTCGACAAAATTCTTGACTTTTGACCGCATCCCTAGCCAAAAGTATGCTTCGCTCAGCTTTGCAAATGTCTTATCGTGGCCAAAATGCCCTGCCAATCCACCGCTGTGCTTCTCCTTTAGCAGATTCTCCCTCATGGAGCAATTCGGAATGCACAGTTGATTGCCTCTGAAAAACAATCCATTTTGGATCATGTAATCCATCCATGGGATTCTATCTCTGAGAACTGGATTCTCAGCTGCCTCATATGCCTCTGCAAAATCTGCACAACCTGCATACATGTCCCTAAGATTTTCAAACCCCAATGTTTTGACTGGGAATTCCTGCGGCAACAAACACTTCCTGCTCAAAGCATCAACCACTTTGTTAGCAGTACCTGAAATGTGTTTAATTACAAATGTAAAATTCTGCATATACTCTACCCATTTAGCATGTTTCTGATTCAACTTCTCCTATTGAGTCACAAACTGCAATGCATGATTATCACTATACAAAACAAATTCTTTCGGAATCAAGTAATGCCTCCACTTCTTCAGCACCAGTATGATAGCATAAAACTCTTTATCATACGTGGAGTATTTCACCTTTGCCTCGTCCAGTTTCTCGCTGAAATATGCAATAGGTTTGTCCTCTTGACTCAAGACCGCTCCTATGGCAAAGCCACTTGCATCACATTTCACCTGGAACACCTTCGTAAAATCCAGCAACACCAAAACCGGTTGTTCTGTGATCTTTTGATTCAACAGATTGAAGCTTTTCTCTGCCTCTTCAGTCCAATGAAAAGATTTATGTCTTTTCTTGACAGTATCCATCATTGCTGCGCTAATCCCGCTGAAATTCCTGATGAATTTTCGGTAGAAACTAGCTAGTCCATGAAAACTTCTCACCTCGAAAATATTTCTCGGTGATGGCCAATTTTTAATTACCTCCACTTTACTTGGATCCATCTTTAATTCATTTGCCGATATGACAAATCCCAAGTAAATGAGTTCTTTCTTCATAAATGAAAATTTCCTCATGTTGATCAACAGCTTCTCTTGCTGTAGCTTCTTCATTACTGCAGCTAAATGCTTAAGATGTTCTTCTTTTGTTTTTCTGAAAATCAATATGTCATCCAGATAAACAATGAAAAACTTACCAATGAATTCCTTCAGCACTTCATTCATCAGCCTCATAAAAGTACTTGGTGCATTCGTCAAGCCAAACGACATGACTAGCCATTCATACAACCCTTCGTTGGTTTTGAAGGCTATCTTCCATTCATCGCCTTCCCTCATGCGAATCTGATGATATCCGCTTTTCAAATCAACCTTTGAAAAAAATTTAGCCCCACTTAGGCAGTCCATCAAGTCATCCATCCGTGGCAATGGAAACCTATACCTAATGGTTATCTTGTTAATGGCTCTGGAGTCTATACACATTCTCCAACCTCCATCTTTCTTTGGATTCAGTACCGTTGGAACGACACATGGACTTAAACTTTCCCTGATCAGTCCTTTATCCAATAGTTCCTGCACCTGCCTTTTGACTTCTTCATTTTCCTGTGGCGTCAACCTGTACGCGGCCTTATTTGGAAAACTAGCTCCTGGTATGAGGTCTATATGATGACTCACACTCCTCATCGACAACAACGAATGAGGTAATTCATCTACCACAATGTCAATGAACTCTTCTAGTAGTTCTTGAATTTCTCCCGGCAAATCATCCACTCTTGTGCTGGTTAAAACAATTTTTGGTTTCCTGACCACAAAGACTTGTGGATCTTCCTTCTTCTTTACTTCCGCCAGAAGTTCCTTCACACTCATGAGAAGTATAGTATTTCTCTATTCTGGTTTTACTTCTTTATCTTTAATTGGAAGTAACATATGTGTTCTTCCATTCTTCTCTAAAGTATATGTATTCATTTTCCCATCATGAACTACGTTCCTATCATATTGCCATGGTCTTCCTAGCAATAAATGACATACATCCATAGGAATAACATCACAGAGAATTTTATCATTATATCCTCCTATATTGATGTCAACCAAGCATTGTTTGGTGACACTTACCTGATGTCCCTTCTGTAGCCATGAGACCTTGTATGGACTTGGATGATCAGTCGTCTCCAGATCTAATTTCTCCACCATATCGGTTGAAACTAGATTGTCTGTGCTACCGCTATCCACAATAACCTTGCATTTCCTGTCTTTGGTTTTGCATGTGGTTCTAAAAAGTCTATTTCTTTGAGTTGTGTCCTCCACCTCCTTCTCGGGTGTTAAGAGAACCTTACGCATCATCAACGACCTTCCGTCTTCTGCATCTTCTGCTTCAGCATTTCACCTCTGTGCCTCGGCGATGTGAGCTTCTCCTCCATCCTTCTTCCTATCTGGACAGTCAACTACTTTGTGTCCATTCTTTCCACACATGAAGCATGTGATGACTCCACCTCTGCCTCTTCCTCTACCTCTAGTACTAGGAAATGTGTTATTATCAGCGTATCCTCCGCTCTGTTTTGTCTGCTGCCTTCGTTGTTCAGCGTGTTGGCCTCGCTGTCAACTTCCACCTTTTTATGTTCTGGTCTGAGGCTTTTTCCAGTCGTCCTTAGATTTTTGGAACCTGTCTTGAACAACTGACTTATCTTTTGGTTGGCTCTTACCTCGGCCTCATTGTGCTGGCTTACAGCTTAGCTTTTCTTCGGCTTTCAATGCCATCTGATATGCATCCTCCACCGTTCTGATGGTTGTCATACTCATCTCATCTTGGATATCGTATCTTAAGCCATTCATATACCTGGCAAATTTTTCATCATCGCTCTCCCGATGACCTTCTATGATATTGAGCTTGTAGAATTATTCAGTGTACTCCTTCAATGTCATTAGCTTCTATCTCAGGTTCTGCATTCTCCTTAACAGTGTGATTTGATAATCCCTTGGGATGAATTTTTCCTTCATCTTCGCAATCATTCGATCCCAGCTTTTGATATTTTGCTTTCCTTTGGAACGTCTATCCACTTGAAGCTCGTCCCACCATAATGTTGCATGTCCTTTCAATCAGGTGACAGCATGTCTGACCTTTTTATCCTCTTCAATATCCTCGTAATCAAAGTAGGTATCAAGAGCTCTAATCCAATCTAACATCTCTTCTACATCCAGACTTCCTTCATAAGCTGGAATGTCCATTTTTTTCCTTGAACTCATCTGGGCGATAGCTTTAATTAATCGCTCATTGGCTGCATCTTCGGCTGCAACTTCTCCTGGTTGTTCAGCTTCAACTTCACCTTCGGAGTCACTCAAATCTCCAGCACTAGCTGTGCGTCTCTGCGCTGCTTCCATATCTTCTAATCTCGCTCAGAGATCACGTATCTGCCTCTCCATTTCTGGATTTTGTGCTTGTCGTTCCCTCCTCGGTGGCATGGCGAATTTTCCCTTTCTTCTCTGCTATAGGAAACAAAGAAATTTCTGGCTCTGATACCACGCTGACACAACCGCGCCACCCAACTTAAACACGTTCACTCCCACCAGGACCTTCCTCTATTCTCAGCCCAAAGAACTCAAGGGTTCTCCTAACTCCCTATCGGGAATTTTCCTACCCACAGATTCTCTTGTCTCGCGATCCCCTTCCTTAACTCCTCAGAGGATCGGAACTCGCGACTTCGCGATCCCAACGGTCGAGTGCTACACCCTCGGATCCCCGAGATCTAATATGTCAGTCAACGCCGACTTCCCCTTTTCTTCTTTCGGGATCTCGCTCCCTCGCATATTCGCTACCCGTGATACCAAACTTTTGGTTCTCCAACCTCCAATACTCAAGGTACCGAAACTCTAATGCGCATTTGTGACTTGACTCGTCCACACTCGTCACTTCTATCGGGACTTTCGCGCTATCACGACCTCGCTCCCTCGCGCCTTTGCTTCTCACGAGGTCGAGTCACTTCTACGTCGACTCCCGATATCTGAGGTGCCGAAACTTGCGACCTCATTCCCTTGCGACTTCGCGACTTCCGTGGCCAAGTTATCGAGCCTTTTCTTGTGAGGTCTCGATGCACGATCCCTCGTACGGATCCAACAGTCCTCCCGCGATCCGGATCCAATGGCTATTTACCCCCTCGCTCCTCGCGTCCTCGTGAATCTGAATACCCAATGCTTGGCTCTCACCCTACGAGCTCCCGAGTTCGTGAGATCTATGGATCTCTGACACCTGTCCTCTTCAAATGGATGGCTCACAGCCTTCTCGCCCCTTCGTGTCCTCGCGCCTCACGACCTTTTACACCAATTTCTCAACCCTTCCACTTACGAGTTCCCGAGATGCGAGGTGCCACCTGTCCACTTGCCAACTCCTGTGGATCCACATTGTCCTCGGAGTAGTCGAGATCTCGCTCCTCGCAATCTCGTGATTCTCCTTACTTAACTTAGTACACTTTCCTCACGAGGTCCCGATAGGCGATCTCGTGAACAATCCAACTGCTCTGACCGACTTGGATCAATGGCGCTGCCCCTCCTGAGCTTTAAATCCTCTCCACGCCTGCACTGTAACTGCCTTGCACTTCTGGGAGATCCAACGGTTCTCGGAACCTCGTGAAATATTTTCCAAAGATTTCGTCCGTCCGTTCTCCCCTTGAGGATTCTGCGAAATAAAGAAGTGTCTCTCCTCGAGACTCATTTTCTTTCCCTTCAACCTGCGACACTTTCCTCCGAATTCCACCGACAACTTCCCTACACTTAGCCTTCAGTGAGTTCAAAGGTCTATTCCTCCTGATCTTTTCCACTCTGATTCTTCAGAGGAACTTGCGTGCACTCCTTGCGACAATCATTCAACAACTCCCAAGTGTTGAACCCCTTCGACTCTGCGCACTTCCTGCAACATCAATCTTTGATTCCTTGCTCAGATTAACAACTGAGACTTCTTCTTCAGCCTGTGCACTCTTCTGCACGGCTTCAACACTCAAATCAACTTCTGGGCGAATGAGAACAAAGGTTAAACTACTGAGCCTTCATCAACGCACTCCTTGCAGATGAATTCAACTGCACACTTTGCAGGAATCTCCTGGCTCAGATAGAGAAACAATTGAAACTCATTCCATCTCCTCTTCAGACTTCAGTTTGAAACATGAAATCACATACACAACATCTACAAAGAAAATGCATAACAGAAAACAAACATTCCTGAGCATATCAACAATACACAGAGAAACCAACACGACCCATGAATTTGAATCAGAACTTTCGTCTATTAATTCAAATGCCTATACATGGGTGTTCTTCCTACAATATTCTCTACTTGCTCTGCTCTTCTCCTGAATGCTTGATTACCAATATTACAATGCACAATGAGGGTGTCTATATCCATTTTCCCTCTCGAACTCTAAACTATCAAATCTAGACTTAAAATCCTATCTACCATCATTAAATCTAGTAAATGCCTCCTATCTACCAAAGGACGAGAGCTTAAAGGCTCAAGGTCCAATACAATACACAGATGCGCCTTCATAAATGGTTCCTTAAAGACTTGCGCTACAATCCCAAAGCACTTCAAAAATTTGGGTTTGTTTGTCCAGCTGATCTCCGCTTGATGTGATGGCTCGCTTGATGAGTTGGTGATGCTCCTGCATCATGTCTCTTGTGATTGTGTATTTCTCAGTCATCCTATCTATGCTATGGTTATCTAGTGAATTGAAAAGAAACCTGATAATATCTTAAACTCTAACAGTTGGTTCGGGATATGAGTTAAACAATGAAAAATATATCTTTTGTGGTCCTGGGACACTAAAGGAGGAAAGGTAAATGCAAAACACTCCTATGAAGTCCAATTGTTGGAGGATGTGTTGGAAAAACCATCTTACTAATATACTGAACTCTGGAAATGGCAACTACCTTTAAAAGTCAAACTCTTTATTTGGTTAATGCTTGAACATAAAATTCTTACTTGGGAGAATTTGGTCAAAAGAGGTTTTTTTGGGCCTAGTAGATGTGTTTTATGTGCGAACAATGAGTAAATTGTGAGTCATATTTTTGTGGAATGTAATTTTACCAAAGACATTTAGTTTACAATTCAAAAGGATTTAAAACTTGTGAGTACTTGGGAAGGAGGGCAGATTGTAGATTGCTTACAAAACTGGATAAGGATGAAAGAAAATGGGAAAGAAATCCCTTGTTTTATTTGTTGGGAGGTTTGGAGGAATAGGAATCTAGTTATTTTCGAAGATATTCCTTCTAATAGGGTTAGAGTTTGTGATAGTATACTACAGGACTTGGGAGAAATAAAAATTCCACACTCTACTAAGATTAGTAGGATTGATAGGCCTCCTATACTTGATTGGGATTTGGCAGTAGGGTTTTTTTATGGTGCCTCACAAGACAGGGGTGCTAAATGTGGGGTTGGAGATGTGTTAAAATTTCAAGTGTTGGACACTTTCAGACTCAAGATGAATTGTGGTAGTGGTAGTAATATTAGGGGTGAACTCCTAGCCTTGTGGTGTATCTTATTTTTTTCTTGCTATAAAAAGGTAACAAGGTTACCACCGGTAGGTGATTCAAATATTATTATTGATTGGTGTGCTAATGAAAACAATCTACACGTGGTCTCTCTTGAGCCTTGGATGACAAAAATTCAAGTGTTGAGCGAGAGTTTTCTACAACTCAAATCTCAACACATCTATAGAGCATATAACAAGGAAGTTGAACAACTATCAAAATAATCATTATTCCTAGATGAGGATGGTATATATTTTGCAGTGGGTACATAAGGACATTCAGAAAATTTTGAAAGATTAGCTATCAGTTAAACTTTCAATGGTGCGATGGTGAAGAAACTGGTCTTTTTGTTTTTTGAACTGGATATGTAAATTCAAAGGTTATATACTACATAGGATACACCTAAAAGTTTCCAGCTTCACTGGAGTGAAATGTATTTTGAACAGAACTAGTTACTAAGGATTTGAAAGTTTTGATCTAGTTGACATTATTGTAACATAATATTTAAATTTTCTAATATAAGCTTTTTTATTACAGAAAAAAAAAGTATGCATATTTTCACAGTTCTTCCTAATGATGTTTTATGATTTTGGAAATAAGTTGTATATGGACTTTTTGAAATGTCTCATTTTTTGAAGCAAAAAATATGTGGATGGAGTGTCCACTAAAAGTTTACATGTTTCAAAAACTCTAGTTTATTTCCAAAATCATAAAAACAACATATTCCAAATATTTTTTAATTTTAAGTTAAATAATTTGAAATATATATTTTTTCTTTTATTACTCTTACTATTAAAATAAAATAAATTATATACAACAAAACAAACTAAAAAATAAAAATTCAAAAATATATCTATTTTAACAAATTTGCTAATTAATATATATATATATATATATATATATATGAAATTTACCTCATTCTAATATCAAAATAGAAATGACGATGATAATGATTAATATTCATTAAAACAAAATTGACTTTCAAAGCTAGGACCTCTATTGTCATCAAGTCCACTAAACCATATAGAAGAAATGATATTATCATAAGTCCACTAAAAGATCAGAAGAGATAAATAAATTTCACCTCCTCCAAGTTATACCCATTGGAATCCATTATAATATGTTTTAAGGGAATTGGGTGAACTTATATTATAGTCAAGAGATGCTCTTAGTGATGAAGTAATCTAAGTACATGAAGCAGTCATATGCATTTTTCTCGATTCGTTAGCTAACAATTGCTTCGAGGAAGGAACAGAGTTCAACATTATGTGGAATAAGTGCAATGTAATTAGTTTAAGTATTTTTTCAAAAATATATATATGAAAGGTGAATATATGTTATTGTGTCCCCAATAAACTTATCTGTTTTCTAGTCTGTTTTAAAAAAACCTAAAAACTATGTCCTCTTAACTTGCAACAAACATACGTGCTATGATTTTCACATACTTCAAAATGAATATTTCCAATTCAAAATTAACTTCTTCATGTCTTGGATTACCTCTTAAGAGTTCATTACAACTATTAAAATTAACTTCTTCATGTCTTGGATTACCTCTTAAGAGTTCATTACACCTATTATAAGTACCTGATCAATGTTTCAATTATCCTTCAATCTGGATCAAGAGATCGAGGATACTATTTTCCCTCTCTGTTCTTGTCTAAAAGTGTGACACATGTTAATGAATTTACCTACTTGTTAAGTAGAGATTTTCTCAAACTAATCCATATAAAGTTTTTTCTTTTGATTCTTCTAATGTATTGTATTGGGTCAAATTTAGATTTTTTTGTAAGTTCTAAATTTAATGTGAATAAGTTTCTATGGATTTATATGCTAAGCAAGTTTAAATAGATATTAGTGAATAGTTAATCATGTACAAGATGTAAATATACTATGGAGTGTGTGGTAAGTTTAACATGGTCTAGTCAAGCTATGTAAATATTAATGTTCAAGTATAAGATGTAATGCTCTAAGATGGTTTTCAAGAGCATCACAAGAGCTATATGATTCCACCAGAGCGAAAGGGGAAAGGGGACCAATGAGAAAGTAACCCTCTATTACTAAGTATCGGCCTAAGATATCATCTCATTTCCATCTTGTGCCTTAAATGAATTCATGAACCTCCTTTAACATAAAATGCCAGTCATTGAATACATGTAGAAGGTTGGCGAGGAAATCTACCCCTTTTATTTATTGGAATGTGGGATAAGTACAATCATAATCGGAGAAATGTAAGAGTAATTCATTCTCCTATCAAAAGGAAAGGAAACCATCATTCCCTCAACTATATCAATGTTAGTCATTCTCATGAAAAGGGTTTTTATTCCACATGTTGTACTCTCCATTATTTCTTTCAATGATTATCCAAGAACCAAATTGAAATGAATGAAATTGGTGTTGTAAAAGAAGTAATTACATACCTTGGAGAAAATATTTATGGTCGTAGGTGAGCATAAAGTTGGACAATTTGGGAATCTTTCAACCAATATTTATTGTTGCTCATTAGATGCTTGAGAGCCAATTCTATTATTCTAGATTCTTCCCAAAAAACATTTGGTCGATTGGAGTATGCCTTCCTACACTGAAGATCATTATAAGGGAATATTATTCCTTAGGAAATGTTGAGAAAAGAATGGCAAGATGTTATTTGTTTTTTTTAGGGTAGTGAAAGAAATTTCTATTTGATGGCCAAATGGAATCCCCTAGAGTGCTTTGTAACGACAAAATTGGTTGATCCATGAAAACAATGCCTGGGTGGAATGAGATAGGAGCCTATAGATTGAATTCCTTAATCTAGTGGCCTCATAGTCTGAGTTGGATATAGCATCTACCTTGGATGCCTATGGTTGGGTGGACAATTGCTCATGGACAACCAATTTCTTAGACTATATCCCGTTAAAAGATAAGTGTTCTATATTTATATGTATCTCTACAATTAAATGTCATTTTCTATTATGGAAATGTAGATGGTATGAATGTTGTGTGAGTAGCTATGTTTAATTATGAATATTGTTGGGCCCCAACAACTCTCCCTAATTTTTGCAAAATTTAAAGGGCCCCCATTCGAATCTTGATAATTATAATGAACTACAGAATCAACCTTTTCAAATAGTTCCATACCTTGGCTTGCTTTGAGACAAACTTAAGACATTCACTATAGTATGAGACATTCATTACAAGAGTATATGTCAAAATTTAGAAATGAGCATAAAAATCTCAATTTAAACAAAGACGTTAATTTTTATCAATTGTTTACTTTCGTTTAAATTATGATTATGTGTTCTTTCTTTTGCTCATTAGCAAGTTTGACTATTTTGAATAATGTGTTCAATATTTCATCAAATAATATCTTGGTTGATTTCTCATTTTCATAAAATCATTTTGTGATATTAATTAATTAAATTATTTTTCTTCATTTTGCATCTCATTTCAAAATAAAAATAATAATTAAATTTTTTTTTTTATCTATGATTTGTTTGATTTTGTAAAAAACCAAAATTAATATTTTTCTCTTCTCCATTAACTTGAAGCTTCTAGAATTTTAAGATCATATTTAAACAATGTTTGTTTAGAACTTATAGTTAGTTTAAATTCATTTTCGATTTTATTGTTCTAGATTTTGTTTTATTCACAATTTTTAGGCTATTAATTTAGGTTTCTTTTTGTTTCACAGGTTTCTATTATCAAATATTTGGTATGGATCTGATCATGGCTTGATTTTATTATCCAAATA
Organism: Picea engelmannii; assembly: GCA_009831015.1. Taxonomy (NCBI): domain Eukaryota; kingdom Viridiplantae; phylum Streptophyta; class Pinopsida; order Pinales; family Pinaceae; genus Picea; species Picea engelmannii. The sequence goes on from ML776550.1 coordinate 2,532,664, forward strand.
TGTTCAAGATGATTGATACAAAAATAATATTGGATTACTACAAACAATTTTATGAGCAACAATAGATAAAATTTGGAAAGGCGTCAAGATCAGACAAATGATTTTGCAGGAATGATTTCACCCAAACCGTGAGGAATTTGAAGAAATGATTGAAAACCCAGAACTGAAATGGACCCATTTACTTTAATCTTAGAAATTTTCCCAAAAGAATGCACGATTTGAGAGATATTGATGTCTCTTTACAAGGAAAATTTCAGGTGGCGAAAATTATTAGTGACACCCAGGCTGTTCACTCATTGTATAAATATATGAGAAAGATCAGGGCCAGAGGATCCAAGAATTGGAGAGAAGGATTTTTATCCTTTCTCTTTTGTATATTGTTTCTTTTGTAAAAGAAATTTTCTTTTCAAATGGAGTAATGGAAGGTTGGAATCTTTGGAAAAATGGATGAGTATTTTCAAAGAAGAATATGAAATTCCAGGTTGCTTAATGACTTTTGTCCTGTGAGTAAAATGGTTTTATTTTCATTATAATATATTCATATTCTTTGAATAATTGATTATGCATTGATTTAAATTAGCTTTAGTATATTTTATTAATACATGGTTAATTGTTATCATTTATGTATTAATTTTTTCAATCTTTAAGAGTCTGTTATCTTAAAAATTCTTCTAGGACTACAATATGGGCATGTGATTTTGAGAAAGAATATGGGAAAAAAAATCATCTTTGGCTTTAGACCTATGTGATGCTTATTCCATTTCGTTCTTTCATTACTGTTGTATTATGAGAATGTTAGTATGGTTTATTTTAGCTTTAGCTTGTCATCATATGGTGTTTTCATACTGTTAAATGTTATATGTTGGCCATAATTTTTTATTCTATTTTTTAGGTGTGATCAATCGATCCTTTGATTATTGTGGAATTTATTTCTAATGTTAAATGATGGATAATATCAATACTCAAAATTGAATTTTCTTTCATTCTTAAATATTGATTATCTTAAGATCACATGATTTTTAATTAGTTGTCTTCATATTGTTATTAATTTACTCTAATATCAAATACTTCTTTGAATGTATTCTGGAAGTGATAGTATTGTTCTGTTATAGGTTTCCCTTAACAATGGTACAGGCAATAGCTCATACAACAAAGAAAGATAAACTCAGTTGACTGATCAGTTAGAGGTTAATAGATGCATTCTTTTCTTTTATTTAGTTAAGTTGTTTATGAATGAAACAATGATTACATTAATTAGCTTTGACAATTTTTGTGTCACTGTTTCAATTGTATTCATTTAGTATTTATTCGTTTAATATCTTTAGAAAAAATCCAAAAATAAGTGTTGTTCATATTTGATTCATAAACTTTATCAAACAATCATTTTTGCAAGATTTCATGAAAACCTTGTAAATTGTATATAAACTGTTCATAATCATTTGTATATTCACATTCTTAGATAAATATTTGTAATTATTGTGTCGATTGTTAGAATTTTTTCTTTAGTTAGTTTATTTCATTTTTCTATCTTTAGGACCCTAGTTGGCTAACGGAGCCATTAAACACGCCATAATAGGTTACACCAAATGCCTTGGGCTATTTAGACAACCCCAGACCGGATCTATTATTCTAGTTGATGGCATGTCAAATTTGTCCATCAACAAATATGTCCACCTCATTGACATGAAATATGTTAATCCATGTTTTTATATTTCACCTATTATTTTGCATTGTGCATGCATTAGAATAACTTTGGACCTCCATGGGAGACCTTTCGTGTTGGGATTGTGGTGAAATGGTCTTTTAAGAAATGAAATTTTATTGATTTAAATGTGACCACCTACTCTGTGGATGTGAGAGCTAGGTTTGGAAATCACATTTTTTATTTTTTATAGTGCTATAGGATTAATGCTCTACTTCAAATAATTTTCTAAAGGTAAAATCCTAACTAAACATATATATGATTTTTTTAGTTATTAAGATTACATAAGAAAACAAACAATCCACAACAAATATTATAATTGTCTATATCCAAAAGGATTATCATTTTCATTTGCAACTATTTGAGCATGTATCCCATTCTTGAAAATTTTACATCATTTAGCAAACACAACAATTGCAACTTAGTGATGGTGATATGAATTACAGGAAGTAAAAAGAATTAGAGGAAGGAACGGAAATAAAGGGTAAATGAAGACGGGTTAAGAAAATAATCAAAAGTGATAAAACTCATACTCTATGAACATGTATCTCATTCTTGAAACTTTTCCATCATTCACCAAACAAAATAATTGCAACTTAGTGATGGTGATATAAATTATATAAGGAGTAGAAAGAATTAGAGGGAGGAGAGGAAATCAAAAGGTAAATGAGAATGGGTTAATAAAATAATAAAAAGTGATAAAGTACCCAAGAAACATCAAAGATGACATATGTGAATGGAATAAGAGTGTTTTCCACATAGTTGAGAAGGAAAGTGTAATGTCTCTCGTTTTACATGTAACAACCCAATTTAATTATTTAATTTGCATAGTTGTTAATTTAAATTTAATTAATTATTAAAATAAATTCAATAAGTCTTTTATTATTTTATTATTAAAAGGTAGGTGAAGTAATTAATGAGGGGATAAGGCCGTTGGAGAATTAATGAGTGGGATTAAGTAGTTGGGGAATCGAATGAGAGGGAAGGATAAGGAAGAGGGGAGGGAACTTAGAGAAGGGTCTTATTTTTGTTTTGGAAAATTCTGCAAAAGGTGGAAGAGGAGGAGGAAAATTGGAAGAACAGATTGTTTTGGGGAACTCTCACAGGGCACTACTATTGCTAGGAACTTTGGGCTCGGGGGCCAAGAAACCACAAGGATTCTTGGAGCTAGGGAGCCAAAGAGGTTGTTCCTAGTTGGTTGAGAGGTTAATATTCAGTTGGATAGTTTGGGAAAACTCAAGAACAAGAGAACCAGGGGATATGTTAAGCCCTAATATTGGCTCATTACCACTTAATTGGGGCATATTAGATTAGTAATGTTATTTTATTTATGTCGGCTTTAGGCCATTAGTTGTGATTTAGATTAGTAATGTTATTTTATTTATGTCGGCTTTAGGCCA
>ML776550.1:2543464-2556367 GCA_009831015.1 Picea engelmannii
TATAACTTAGACACCTTCACAGTATAGGTTAAAATCATAATATTATAATAGATTAATTATTATTATAACTTAGACACCTTTATAATCACTTAAAACCTAAATAAAAAATGATTTATTAGAGCCAAGTCATGTATTTGAGAAGATAGGAGATAACGTCACCTTTAATGGCCGACAAGATGATAATATCTAGATCCAATTCAGACTAGATGGCCATTGAATGTAATTCAATGTAATTAATGAGAGTTAGGTAGCTTGGAGGGAGAGCTCGAGGAACCCCTCTTTTGGTAAAAGATATTTGTATCAAATTTGATTAGGTAGGAACAGATAGGAAGATATATCATGTGGAGGAGATGAGAAGGTAGAGAGCTTAAGAGAGGAGAGAACCGAGACTCTGTTGTAGTCTAGTCTTTGTAAACATATGTATAAACATTCAGAGATGATACAAATAGCAGTTTTTTCTGCATATGATTTTGTGTGCTTATATGTTTATGAGTGAATGTCATCTATGTGTGTTTATTGATGCTATAGATGTATGAATAGTTTCCATCTACAGGGTGAATATAGAATTCCATTATCTTTGAGAGTTTGTTGAAATTGTTTCTGGGTTCTTTAGGTTGTGCGAGGAGTGCAGAACAAAGTATTGGAACCCCTGTAGCCAACGAAAGGAGTGTGTATATGAACTCTACTTTGAGTTCAAGAGAGAACGTGATAGGAGGGGACACCAGAACATTTATAGATTCAAGAGGAGACTCAAGGTTATTGAATACCTTGGAGGAAAGATTGTTCAAAGGAGGCACAAAGAGACAACATTATTGAAGATTTTGTAGGGCTCTGCCAGAAGGTCATTGAGTAGTTACAAGTGCGCATAGGTGAACTCTATTTTGAGTTCTATAAGAAGAAGAGTGTCAAGGAGAAGACATTCACAAAGTTGTTGAATACTCTGGAAATCTTAGCAAGGAGTGCTTGAGCAGAAGTTTCCAAGAGGGCACATATATCCCTTTGAGGAGTAAAAGGGACAGAGACCTTTGAGGTTCGAGAAGTCGAAGCTCAAGGTGGAACAAATTTGTTGAACACTCTGGATGAAGACCTATGAAAGGAGTGCACCAGGCCAACACTCAGATGAAGTGTTGAAAGAAAACCATCTGGAGGCCAGTCAAGTGCAAGGAGTGCACGTAGAAGTGAACTGATACCAAGTTCGAGAAACTCAAGAGAAGTAGTGCAAATTTGTATGAAGAGTGAAAGTGTGTGCAAAGGTGAGGTTAAATTCCATTGAAAAAATCTTAGGAGGAGAAGCACTGACAAAAATCAAAGCAATCGAGCTCGTAGGAGAAGGTTCAAAGGACAAAACCTTTGAACACTTACAAAATTCTTCCATGTTAGGAGAAAGCGTAATCTCAGGAGGAGGAGAAATGGTGGTCGTTGGATCGATCACTGGGAAGGATCTGGACCATCAGATAAAAGTCTAGACAATGAGGAATGAGTGTAGAAGAGATCAGATATGGGCCATCAGATCTGAGCGCTTTGGACCGACAACCATCGGATCTAGGTAAGAATATTGTCAACTTCGGGAAAGATCCACTTCGAAGGATTTGAAGTGTCAATATTCGAAGACTCCCGAAGCCCAAAGTGTGAAGAAAAGGAAAGGAGGAGAACACCTGAAAGGCTAGGAGTTGAAGCAATCCTGGTCGTCCATTGAGATAGGACATGTGGCGAGAGATCAACACTTCATTGATTCACTAATAGGGAAAGCTAGAGGTAGGAGAAGTGAAAACTCGTGAAGTCTGAAGTCACGAGGTCATCAAGGTCGTTCGTGAAGAGTGGACACTTGGCAGAAGATCTGATAGTCTGGAGACTCAACACTCCAGATTTTATGTGGAGAAGTGTTTCGAAATTTCCCGAAACGTTAGAGCCGAAACAGTTGAGGGTCATTGATCGGAGGAAGTGGCGGGGGCCATTGATCCTTGCACCAGTTATATTCGTAGTTTGGGGTTTGGATAATTTGGTGACAACTGCAGTTGAAATGGTCAAATCCCAGAGTCCAGAGCGCCCAGAATATTAAGCCCCGGGACATAGCCTGAGATTGCATTGAGAGAGGGACTAGTAGAAAGGAGCTAGCATCCATTGGCATTGAGATTTGAACAACACTAAGGAGAGGGCTTGTGGGTTCCATAGGACCTGTGCCTGGAGAGCTAATCCAACTCAGTGATTGAATATCCTTGACCGGGAGGTTGCAGAACCCCTAGGAGGGGAGGGGGGACACATCACCTTCCTCCATGCTCCTGGGCATATGGAGTGCTACCATATGGCCTTGGGCTAAGACCTGGCAGGCTGGCCCCCTTACCATTCAGATCCTAGTCATGTTGCTTGACCATATGGACACTACCTTAGTCTCCATGTGCCCCTAAACCTGTTAGCCTTTGATCGTTAGCCCCTGGTCGGACGGGGTTGGCCCCCGCCGACTAGGGCTTATCCCCCCAAATACACCAACACTAATTTAAAACAAATTCGTGCCACTTACCAACCAAGTCACATGGATAGTAGAGGTGGTAGGCTGGAAATGTTAAACTGACCCAGAGGTCGCGTGTTTAATTCCCTATAGGTGCAACTAACCTTTTACCCAACCAACCTTGGGAAAATATAGGGTGCCACATGTCACCCTCTGATTGGGCCACATGTCACCCTAGGATTGGCCCATACTACTGATGCAACGACCCAGTTACTACTGCCACATAATAATTGTACCTACCATGTGTCCACTGTACCTTCCACATGTCATCCATACTACACAGTCACCTGCCACATCAACCTGTCGTACACCCAACTATCATCCGTACGACCACGTGTCCATCTTTCATTGGGCCATGTCACTGTATGGAATTCCGCGTGTCATTCGTAAAATGACATGTGTCAAATCTGTATAGTGCCAACACAGCCCGAAAGTGACAAAAATGAGTCACACATGTCACCTCTTAGTGACACCACATCATCATGATGATGTCATCCTGATGCATGCTGACATCACCTGTCATACATGCTGATGTCAACGTTGACTTTGACCAAATTGAGTTTTTGTCTGTTTGAGATTTAGGTCAAAATGTGATAACTTTCACATATGATATATGTTTGAGGAAAAACTTATATGGCCAAAATCAGCGCGACGAAACGAATGCAATGGCGTTGGTTTCGTCTGATTATGAAAACTTTGATTTTTAGGCTTTCCTAGACCCCTTTTGGATCACCCAGACACTATCTCATGGGAAATTTTTGAGGAAAGGTTCTGGAGGAAATATTTTCCTACATATTACAAGGAACAACAGGTAGGAGCATTTCATTCTCTAGTTCAGGGAAACATGATCGTGGAAGAGTACGAGATCAGGTTCATGGAGTTAGTCAAATATGTCTCGTACATGGATACCAATCAATGATAGGGATAACGTTTTGTGTATGGGTTAAACCCTAATATAAGGGCCATGGTATGGATGTGGAAACCATCATCAATAGCTGAAGAAATTGAAAATGCTTGTTATGCGAAGGAGCATATGAGCTTAAATGGAGGTATGAGGTCAACCATTCCACAACATTATGGATTCTTGGGGAAGGCCCCTAGGACTTTATCCATGGGAGGAACCTCTAGGCCACCCCTTCATGGAAATAGAGTTGCTCCTAGAGAAATTAGAAAAGGCATTTCAATGGAAGCGAGTACAACATGCCACTCATCACCAATGATGTAGGTAGGTCCACGACCTTCTCAGGGAGCAACAAGTAGGGGCAAGGGTTCCAGGGGAAGGAACTCATTTCAAAGACCGTCACAGGGCAGTGTGTAGGTTCCATATCAAGTTACTTGTTGTGGGTATGGAGTACCCCATTAACAATGTGACTTCCCAGAGTCACAAGTAGGATTTATGCCTAGAGAAGGAAAGGCCCCAATGGGAAGAGTGAGTAGTAGCCACCAAATTTATGCAACTGTCAATAATTGCTAGGCAGAACATCAATCCACGGTGGTGGAGTCATCAGGTATGCTAAATCATGTCAATGTTAAAATTTTATTTGACTCTAGTGCTACATATAGTTTCATTTCACCTTGTGCATTAGAAAAGTGTGGGTTAGTAGCCTACAATCACAATGACTTTAAACAAGTCAAGATGGTTTCGAGGGAAAAACAAGCGGTAGGACCTATCATCGATAATTGTCTAGTAGACCTAGGAGTGTGTATTACTAGGTTGAAGGTGTATGTCACTTCTCTAGGGATATATGAACTAATCATCAGAATGGACTGGTTAGAATCCCATCGAGCTATGGTAGGTTGTTTCATGAAAAGGGTGCTTTGTGTTGATGATGAAGGAAGGTTAGTAGAGTTCCACGGTGTACGGAGAAAAGTGTCACTACACTTTATTGTGACCATGATGGTTAAATGTTGCATGAGTCAAGGTTGTCGATTGTATGTAGTGGAAGAAGCCATTGAAGGGAAAGAACCCTCCTTGGATCAATATCCAGTATTTTCGAAGTTTAAGGATGTTTTTCCGAAATATTTGCCAAGGTTACCTCTTGAGAGGGAGCTTGATTTTACCATTAAGATAAAGTCAGGTGCAGAGCCAATTTCCAAGACATTGTATAGGATGACGCCGCCGAAACTTTGTGAGTTGCATATGCAATTGAAGGAACTACTTGACTTAGGGATAATAAGGCCTAGTGTCTTACCTTGGGGTACACCAGTAATTTTTTTCAAGAAGAAGGATGGTTCCTTATGACTGTGTATAGATTACAGGGAATTGAACCATGTTGTACTAAAATATAGGTACCCAATGCCACATATAGATGATCTCCTTGATCATATGAAAGGAGAAGTAGTTTTCTCAAAAATTGATCTGCGATCAGAGTATCACTAGTTAAGGATTAAGGAAGGAGATATTCCTAAAACTGCCTTTCGAACTCATTTTGGGAATTATGAGTTCGTTTTAGTACCTTTTGGTTTGACCAATGCACTACTAGTATTCATGAGCCTCGTGAATGGTGTATTCTGAAAGTACTTAGACGCTTTGTACATGTCTTTCTGGATGATATCCTCATCTATTCCAAAAATGAAAGAGAACACGAGGAACACTTGTGAGTGATGTTGCCATGCCTTGTAGAGAACAAATTATACAACAAGTTTTCGAAGTGTTCTTTCTTCTAGAAATAAATTCACTATTTAGGTCATATCATTTCCAGTGAAGGAATCTCTGTGGATCCAGAAAAGGTAAAGGCCATTATGGAATGGCCAGTGCTGAAAAATGCTCATGAGGTGAGAAGATTCATGGGGATAGCTAGTTATTATTTGAGGTTTGTGGAAGAGTTCTCTAAGATAGCGAAACCCATAACCACCTTGCAGTGCAATGGGTTCCGGTATGATTGGACAGAGGAATGTGATATTGCATTCATAGATCTTAAGAGGTTACTAACTAGTGCACCAATTCTACGAGTGTCAGATAAGGAAAACGACTTCACAGTTTGCACGGATGCCTCGAAGCAAGGATTGGGGGATGTGATAATGCAGGATGGGGTAGTAATAGCATATGAATAAAGAAAGTTGAAGAAACATGAGGATATTTACACTACTCATGATTTAGAGTTGGGATCTGTAATGTTAGCTCTGAAGCTTTGGAGGCATTATCTAGTGGGGTGAAGCTTTGAGCTCAAAACATAACATGAAAGATTAAAGCATCCCTTCACTCAAAGGGATATCAATGCTAGGCATAGGAGATGGACTGAGTTTATGAGTGAGTACGATTTTGGAATTTTGTATATTAAGGGAAAGGATAATGTGGCCGCGGATGCCTTGAGAAGGAGACCACGTGTCGTCTCCTTAGTACCCTTAAAATTTAATATGAGGTAGTGTGTTTCGGGGAAAATTCTTAGAGATAGTTGGTATTTAAAGGTTACTTCAACCCTCCAGAGTGGGAGGCAAGTAGATCAAAAGTATGAACGATATAGCCTGGAAGCATATGGATTATTAAGATACCAGGGAAGTATGCACATCCCCGAAGGTGGGGATATTCAAAACATCATACTCAAGGAATCCCATAGAGAAATTTATTGTGCACATCCAGGTGAGAAGAAAATGTACGCAGACATGAAGAAGATTTTCTTAAGGGTAGGAATGAAGCGTGATGTAGTCCATTTTGTCACCAAGTGCCTAGAGTGTCAATAAGTGAAGGTTGACCACCATCACTCGAAAGGTCTCCTACAACCGCATGATGTTCCTATGTCCAAGTGGGAAGTAATTTCTATGGATTTTGTTGTGGGATTGTCGCTCACATCACACAAACACGATTCCATTCTTGTGATAGTTGATAATTTGAACAAGAGTGTTCATTTTATTCTGGTTAGAGACACTATGATGTCACTTATGTGTCACGTGTATTTATAAGTGAGGTCATCCATCTGCATGGGTTACCCAAGAATATCATTTCATATAGGGACTCCCAATTCACATCTAGGTTTTGGACAAGTTTGTGGTCAACGTTGGGAACTCAGTTGAACCTAAGCACAACATATAATCTCAAAACAGATGGGAAAACTGAAAGTGTTAATTATGTTATGGAAGACATGCTTAGGATGTATGTTATGGATAATCAAACCCATTGGGAGAAGTACCTACCTTTGGTAGAGTTCACCTGCAATAACATTTTTCATAGCTCCATTAGAATGCCACCCTATGAAGCTTTGTATGGAAGGCCATGCAGGACACCGTTGAGTTGAGAAAGGTTAGAAGACCGAGTGATAGTTGGGCCAGAATTGATTTAAGAGATGGAGGAACGGGTGATTCAGATTAGGAAACGACTAAAGGAAGCACAAGATAGACATAAACGTTATGTTGATGCACATAGGACTGACTGAAGTTATAAAGTGGGAGATCAAGTTTTCATTTGTATTAGGACTAATAAGAGTATCATTCTGTTCAAGAATGGGACAAATTTGTCGCCTCGATTTATAGGACCATTCAAAATACAAGAGAGAATTGGACCCATTTCCTATTGTCTCGTACTACCACCCCACTTGCATAAAACTCACAATGTTTTTCATGTATCTGTTTTATGTCATTATGTTGCTGACGAATCTCATAAACTGAATTGGAAGGAATTGCAAGTATCAGACGCGAGAACCCTCATGGTCGAACTGTCATGCATACTGGACCATAGGGTCCGACAACTTAGGAATCGTTTGGTAGACCAAGTTAAGGTCTAGTGGGAGAAGTATAGCCTAGGATATGCTACTTGGGAAGATGCATAGCCCTTATGAGAAGATCATCCCTCACTTTTTTTATCACCTCAGGAATATTTTTCCTGAAGGTTGGGTGTATGTAATGCCACCTTTTGAGTTAGAAAACTAGAATTACTTAAGGCCTAATATTCTTTATTTGCTATTCACTATGAAATTACTAATGATACACTTGAACTTTTAGGACATATGAACCTATGTGAATGTCAACTCTATGAATGTTTAACGTTATTTTAATTATGATGGATATTATGAAATCTATTTATAACTTGAAAATTTTGAAATTTAAAGTTGTTGGTATGTGGATACCGGATTGAGATTATGATTAAATGCATCTACATGATCATAATGCATGGATATGTATGAGTTTGTGTTATAGACTAATCTGCAGGTCAAGAGGCTATAAAATAGCCAAAGGATAATGATGATAAAAGGTTGATGTCGTGAACATCGAACGAGAAACAATATGGTATGAATCTTTGCATGTGAAATTATGTTGGTTCAAATGCATTGCTATGATATGTGGACAATTGCAGGTTTTTCAGGTGGCAAGATTGCCTAAAACTGAATATACGATGACAAAATTCCCAGCAACATAGTGCCACTGTATGCTCCATGGTAGGGTGTTGACCCTAGTTCTATTAGGAGGGGTGGAGGCATTTCCCACCGTGTATCCTCTGAAACCTGGAGTCATGGGAGGATGGTGTTATATCACACTCCCCTAGATATGTGATGATGACTTTCAGTTGCCTGTTGGGGAAGCTTGGTCAAGAGAGTTGACACTTCTGCTTACGAGTTCTATATGGAGTTAGGTCAATATAGTTGACGCTCCAAGATAGTCCAACAGAGGAAGGATAGGGATGGAAGATGGAAGTAGGTTAGGGAGGAAGGATGACTAAAAGTAGTTGAGAGTGTGTGGAGTTTTCACCTTATAGTATACGTTATTGATTTCCTCTTGTTGATATATATATTTATATTTTCTTAAGTGAACTATAATTATCTAAGTGAATGTTGCTTGTGCTAAATTATTACAATTGAGGGATTTTGTGAACATTTTAAATGGTCTACCATCTTTTATGAAATGAATGGTCTTGTTGATTGGATTGGACGCATACACACATTACTTTAGGTGTGATAATTATTGTCATTAGCACATGTGTGAGTCATGTATGTGCTAGCTACACATACACGCCTTGCACATGTACACTAGTATGTATAAGTGTTTTAAATTGACGGTGTTGTTTATTTGATGTGGATGTATGAATCATGTGTCATTACCCTTGTATTGTAAATTACTCTAACTTCATGATGAAGTTTATTGAAGGGTGGGTGTATGTAACAACCCAATTTGATTATTTAATTTGCATAATTGTTAATTTAAATTTAATTAATTATTAAAATAAATTCAATAAGTCTTTTAGTATTTTATTATTAAAAGGTAGGTGAAGTAATTAATGAGGGGATAAGGATGTTGGGGAATTAATGAGGGGGATAAAGTAGTTGGGGAATTGAATGAGAGGAGAGGATAAGGAAGAGGGGAGGGGACTTGGAGAAGGGTCTTATTTTTGTTTCAGAAAATTCTGCAAGAGGTGGAAGAGGAGGAGGAAAATTGGAAGAACATCTTATTTTGGGGAACTCTCATAGGGAACTGTTGTTACTGGAAACTTTGGGCTCGAGGGCCAAGAAACCACAAGGATTCCTGGAGCTAAGGATCTAAAGAGGTTATTCCTAGTTGGATGGGAGGTTAATATTCAGTTGGGCAGTTTGGGCAAGCTCAATAACAAGAGAACCAGGGGCTAAATCAACCAACCTGTAGATCGAGGTACATATTTTATGCATTTTAATAGTAGATTTGTTGTTGTTATACTGCCTATCTATTGTTGTTATACTGTCTATCTACATGTTGATTCCTTGTAGAAAGAAAACCTTAAACTATATTGCAGTGATTTCAGTAGGATATTAGGAGATAATTATTATTTTATTGAGGCTTGGAAATAAAATTCCTTACATTACATATTTAAACATCTAATTTCTTGCTAGTTTGTGTCAAAATTTGATATTTTGAAAGTGTTGAAAAAGACTTATGTGGAACTATGTCATCATAAACATTGATGATGAATATTTTTGTAACTTCTATTTTTTATTTGTTTAACTAACAAGAGGAAATTTGATTAGGAAATCCAGTTACAAAGAGTAAATCATTATTCCATGGGTGAGTGAAAAGGAGAAAAAAACTAGAGTGAATTATTGTCCATGGGACAAGTGGAACCCTACTCCCAAATGGGTGGGATGTGAGGGAACAAGCTAGCATAAAAGTAGGCCAAGAATATTCCCTAGGTTTAGGGATGAGGCCAACTTGAAAATACCTAGGAAAAGCTATTAAAGACAAGTATCTTATGAGGAAGGAAGTTGCTCAGTACTTGTGAAGAAAAGAACTTGTTGGTTCTGTGAAGAACTAAAATCAAAGAAATATGGGAAGGGTTATGGATTTTTAATTCCCCGTGTACTAATGATTTAGGCTAGGGGGTTACAAGGAAAAGTAGATTTGGCTATCCTTATCTATGGTGGAGAGGAATCAGTTCTCTACTCAGTTTGTTTCTCAGTTATTGAAGCAAGCTCATATATGTTCTCTTATTTTATTTGTCTTTTTTTTATAATGATTGACCAATATTACAATAGAGAATGGTTACAAAATCTACAATGTTTATTTATAACTAAATGTATATTGTCTTCTATTTACTATTGAACTATTTGTAGCAAGGAATATTAACATGTTTGTAGAATTGTAATTTCAATGGCTTGTTTATTACTCATCATAATAGAAAGGAATACACAGAAGAATCTATAGAATGTTATCTCTATGAAAATATTATTATTTATATATTGCAGTGAGAAAGGAAAGAAATACACTAGTTTATCTTTTATTTTTCAAATAGGTTTAATTTTCCAGAAGATGAAGACGTTCTTGGTTAGAAACACAAAAAACTAAGTTTGCATACAATAAAGATGTTACATGCTTATTGATAAGTGTTATACATTTATATATATATTGATTATTTTCAAAAATAGTTATCTCAAAAAATGTAAGAATGCACATTAGATAACATATATTACAACAAGTTAAAAAAAATGATGCTTTTAACCACAAACTAAATCAGGACCATAATGACGTATGCAAAGCTCATAACCAGAAAACCATTTCGTCATGGTGTGGAAATAAATAACATAAAACATTAAGAAAAGAAGAGCTTGTATGAATCCATTCAACGAGGACATCTTGGACTTAATCACACAAAGAAGTATTGTGAATCTTTTTAATATATAATCATGAAGCATTATACTACCAAAAATTTGTATACAAAGAGATGAACTATAGAAGTAAGGAAAGGGTATATAAACAAATATATACATCAAATTATAACGAGTGTGCACGATTTTAAAGTATAATAATCATAGCATGGTCCTACAATTTATGCATAGGAAATGCATTTAGTTATATGACCGTCGAATCAACTCATTGAAATATAAAAGTCAAACTTTAAACCATGGAAAAATTATCTGAGCATCAAGTGTTGAACTCGTGACATTCTCAACGCTACCATAAACAGATGCTCATGGCATCGTTTTTAATGAGAAAGAGCAAATCTGAGGAAAATCGCAAGTGGGTATTCTCGATATTGCAGAATAAGCCAAGGTAACTTGTCTTTTGTTTGTCAAACGAAATGGGTCATGCTCCAAAGGGAGTCATCTTACCTATAATATAAGCTATATGTAAATATTTTTCGGAGATCTTAAGGTTGAGAGTCATGGGTATACAGTTTGAGTGGGTCTAATGGTTAAGAACATGTGTTTCCTCTTAAGAGGTCACAGGTTCAAATCCAGAGAGGGGTAGGGTATGTATACCTTCGTAGACTTTACTAGTCAAATCGTTGGGCGGAGGAGGGTCCCTTGTCCTACAAACAAGGGCATCTCATACACCAATTTGATGTACTGACTTGACTGTGACCTTAAAAATAAATTATTATTATTATTATTATATGACCATTAAGAAAGGTTTGTAGATTTGATCCACTAACACCCCACGATATATTTATGGCATTAAATATATTTAAATATAAAACTTTTTAACACAAAAGATAAAAAGTTATAACCACCACCAATGATAATACAAGGTGTATGCATGAGTTGGTTTAAAAATTTGATTTTAAGAATCAATGTTGGAACATTGGGTGAACCACAAGTCAATACAAAGTTAAATAATGATAAAAGAAATACGTAAACAACATGATACTTCTCCAACCTAAGGCATTATAGTTCGACCTTTCAAGACCACCCTTTTATATTATAATATGGGCTAAGGCATTATAGTTCGACCTTTCAAGACCACACCTTTTAATTATAATATGGGCTTAGGTAAGAAGAATCATAATATTACTTGAACACATAATTGGTGAATAGTCCCAGTGTTTGTTAATGAACACATGGTGAATATATGATACAAATTGAATATAATAAATTATATTTATTACAATAGAAATAATTGTAAAGCACTTCTATTCCTGCGAAGGGGAAGAAGACTTATTTAATGTTGGCGACTGATGCAGGTGTCATAGGACGAGTATCATGTCATGGTAATGTCATGAAAATTAGTTAAGAACATTAAATTATTATATGTGAATAATATTTAAGAATTTTTTTATAAGAAAAGTGATAATTATAACTATATGAATATATTTTTGATGATGGAAATTAAAAAAAAAATTTACATAAAAAGAGTCATTACAACAAGTAGATGACAACAAATATGTGAGAATGATACATGATCACGTTGTTGTTTAAATGTTTTATTTTTGACCTTTTTCATAGGAATCCGACAATATAAGTATGCACTAAATCATAATTTTTTATTATTTAAATTGTATTTATGAATGTAGAAATGGATTCAACATGTTGAAAAACCCCTAAAACACTCAAATTATATAGAATTAACCACTCAAATCTTCAAATCCAACAATTTATTATCAGATTTTAAGCAAAATTAAATAAAAAATATCCCTAGAAAAAAAAAACTCTAAAACATTTATACTAAGAACATGATTACGATTACTTGAAACATATTTAAAAAATGGTCAAGAATAATTTTCAACAAATCCACATAATGCAAGTAAAATTGGTGCTTTCTTTAATGAATATTTAAGATTCCTATTAGATATCGTAGTTGAAATTAATATCATATTTAATATCGTAGTTGAAATTAATATCATATTTATGATTTTTGGGAAGAAATTTTAAGTGGAACTTATTTGCAGTATAGTCGTAGATGGATAGGGTTACTACACTCTATGCTTTTAATATGTTGGGAATGGTGAAAAAAGAATAATCTAGGATGAAGACCACAATCACTTTTGAATTTTTTAGATTCACAAGATGTATAAAGAGTCTCATCGACGAAGCCAATGATTATGTTAGATTCACAAGATGCATAAAGAGTCGCATTGATGAAGCCAACGATTTATGTAATGAGAGGATAATATGCAAACATGACGAAAAAATTATGTTTTAAGATCGATAAAAACAAAAACAAAAAGTCTTATTACACAATAAAAAGCAAACAATATGAAGATTATGGGTTCCATTAACATTATA